>JAQIUQ010001810.1:0-15920 GCA_030378365.1 Hybognathus amarus | reverse complement strand
ATATATATATATATATAGTGTGAGCTTATTTTCTCCGTTAGATTAAAAGAAGAAAACCCAAACACATCAATCCATTCCTACATAATAGTTTTACTTTAAATTGATTTAAATTGTTGATATTTGAAATCACCAAAACAAACACTCCCCTAACTTAAAACACAATTTTTGGTTAAAAAAATATAATAAAAAAAGGCCATTAAAATCGATTCCCTGTTTTCGTTTTCAAAACTTGTGTTGGTTGGCCCAATTCAATCTTCGCATCGTAAAGTGACAGCCCTACTGAGTGCTGTAGTTTAGTACACTTTTTGAGAATCTGTACTTTTCTTTGAGGAACTTGTTACTTTAACTTTACTATATTTAAAAGATGAATGTTGTACTTTATACTCTCCAACACATTATGTCTAGGTCCTTGAGTAGAAGTGGTAGCGTCAGTCAGGGGATTGATGAAGACAAATTGATGTAGGATTTTGGTTGGAAATGAAAGTGGGGTTGGCATCAGGGCACTATTTGAGGGCCCTGAAAATCTCTGCAATCGCGGAATTGGCATATTAACGCGGAATCTAGTGTTAATGTGGAATTTTACATATTTGGAATGAAATTGTGTTTTTGTGTGGGAGAAGAATGTATGTCTGGGAAAATGCAGACCGGGGAAGCAAATCTTTGGGTCATCTCGAGGTCTCTTCGCTGGCTCGGCTCCCCTGATGAGAAGCACTGCTGTGTTTTTGCTCTAAAAGTTTATTTATAATTTATTGAGTGCGTCAGATAGTAGATGAGCTAGATGAAGTGACGTGTGCTGATCATGAACTCTGTCTCGCTCAGGAGCTGCTGGAGATCGAGGCGGAGCTGAGGAAAGTTGCAGCGCAACTACACGAACTTCGCAGGGGTTAAAAACACTCTACACACACACACACGCATCTACATATATGAAGTCATTATAATAAGATGAAATATTCTAGAATAACACATGATTTATGTAACCTCATGGAGGCGGTCCTTCGTCAAGCTTCACTATTTTGGTCTAGACATTCAATGTAATTCCCATCATTCCCAGATGAAATCTGAACTAAAACACACAACTGGACAAGTCGATACTTTGATCCAAGAGACTGTTTTAGTGCTGATTCACTCTGGTCACTGCATCTCAAGCCACGCCCTAAACCACCACACATGAATATTCATATTTGTCATATATAATATATATAATAAGACAAATGTGCACATATGATGAAGTAATAATGTGATTTGTGCTCTTCATATATAATATATATAATAAGACAAATGTGCACATATGATGAAGTAATAATGTGATTTGTGCTCTTGACTGTTACTGTATATTATATTTATGTAATCTCTGAAACATTCTGCTGTTTTCCATACGCTGATGTGAACATGGCTGAAAACTGTTATGACACACTGAGACTGTTCTGGATCTGTAACACTCAGCGCACTTACTGTTGATTCGTGGAATATTCAGGGATATCACAGCTGTGTTTGATTAATAAGACGAGTTGCAGAGAACAATCGTTGAGTGAGTCAGTGAGTGAGTCAGTGGGTGAATGAGTCATTGAGTGAGTGGGTGAGTGAGTTAGTGAGTGAGTGAGTCAGTGGGTGAATGAGTCATTGAGTGAGTGGGTGAGTGAGTTAGTGAGTGAGTGGAGTCAGTGGGTGAATGAGTCATTGAGTGAGTGGGTGAGTGATAGTTAGTGAGTCAGTGAGTCAGTGAGTGAGTCAGTGGGTGAGTGAAGTCATTGAGTGAATTAGTGAGTCAGTGAGTGAGTCAGTGGGTGAGTGAGTCAGTGGGTGAGTGAGTCATTGAGTGAGTGGGTGAAGTGAGTCATTGAGTGAGTGGGTGAGTGAGTCATTGAGTGAGTTAGTGAGTCAGTGAGTGAGTCAGTGGGTGAGTCAGTGGGTGAGTCAGTGGGTGAGTCAGTGGGTGAGTGAGTCATTGAGTGAGTGGGTGAGTGAGTCATTGAGTGAATTAGTGAGTCAGTGAGTGAGTCAGTGGGTGAGTGAGTCATTGAGTGAGTGGGTGAGTGAGTCATTGAGTGAGTTAGTGAGTGAGTGAGTCAGTGGGTGAGTGAGTCAGTGAGGGTGAGTGAGTCAGTGAGGGTGAGTGAGTCAGTGGGTGAGTGAGTGAGTCGAGTGGGTGAGTGAGTGAGGCAGTGGGTGAGTGAGTCAGTGAGTGTGTGTGTGTGTGTGTGAGTCAATGGGTGGGTGAGTGATTGAGTGAGTGAGTCATTGGGTGAGTGAGTCAGTGGGTGAGTGAGTCAGTGAGTCAGTGAGTGAGTGAGTCCAGTGAGAGTGAGTGTACTCAGTGGGTGAGTGGGTCAAGTGGGTCAGTGTGTGAGTGTGTGTGTGTGGACAGAAAGTGCCAGTGGTTCTTTCCCTGCATGTTGCACTTTTTTGCAAGCAGCCAATGATAGAAGGTCATAGACTCTGCCCACACACATTGTTGTGATTGATAATATTTAAAGGAGCTGTATGTAAGATTGTGGCCAAAACTGGTACTGCAATAACATTCAAAATACCGAGAGCAGCGTATCCCTTCCCCCGACTCTGAGGTTGCCAGATAGGCGGCAGGATCCAACATTTTTTTTATCTGACACATTTGTAGCAGCTGACTGGTAGATCGGTGGAGGGTGGAGCATCATACCAAAACACAACATGACAACATCAACATCAGTTGAGGGCTGCAACTTTACTTTTTAAATGACAATATCCTGGCTGGACTACTGTTGTCAGTGATATAAGTATTTGAAATGAACATGATTTCTTAATGTCTAGTGATATATCAGGGCCATTTTATGATTATTTTAAATACATTTCTTACATACAGCTCCTTTAACTGATTTAGGAGGAAGAACCCTTTGGAAGCTTGTTTCCACCATAGTATTAAAATAAAAATAAAAACGGTAATTGCGTCTTTTGATCTTAACTATTATGACTGGCAAATTTTGAAGTATAAAGTCGCAAATTACCATTATAATTTTTAAAGCTTCCACAGAAACCAGCAATAATAGAAATATGAGCTATAAATTCCTGTATGTTTGATAAAAACATGAAGCGTTGACGCATAATTAATCTAATTTTAAATGTAACCGAAGAGTAGCAGAACATATAAACACAATACAGTCGAAATAATAGTTTGGTGTTCTTTAATATTTTAAATTGATATGGTTTAATAAAGAGCTGTTGACTGAATCGCACCGCTGCCTCATAGTCTTTCTCTTAGTGAATGTCAATAAAGTCTGCCTATTCAGTGTTGATGTCAAAAAATGAAATCATCTCCAAACTGCGCCAGTGCAAGCTCCTTCACTATGGCAACCATGCATTTATTCTTGTGAGTGAATCGTTTAGTTCTAATCAAATCCTAAACGACTCTTCAAGAATCAGTCTAAACTAGTTTCAATCATCATTTAAATATAAAGAAACGTCATAAAACACTTATCAATTTTAGTTTTTGTCTTTTTTCTCTGTGTGTGTGTGTGTGTGAGTGTGAGAGAGAGAGAAATGAGAGAGAAAGAGTCAGGTGTGTGTTCACGTTCCTCCTTGTCGAGTTCAATGATGCGACTGAATGAAGAGAAAGTGAAAGTCTTAAATCGCTTATTCACTCTCAACTCGACGCACTTTTCAACACATTCGCCCTGCAGGACCGTGAATTTGACGGATTGAGCTGCTGAAAGTCACTGAAGTGTGTTTATAAGCATGTCTCGAGGTTCAAACGCTGGATTTGATCGACATATCACTATATTCTCACCTGAGGGTCGATTGTATCAAGTCGGTAAGAGTTCCACCATTTTATAATCCATATTACTCATGTTTTCATCATTATTGATGCTCTTAGCTAGTTTTTAACTGCACTAATGCTGCGTTTTGGACTATTTGTGACAGAATGATTGAATAATAATTGTGTTATTGCACGGATTGGATGTAATCAAACGATTTTAGTCGTCAAAGGTTATTTTTTCGACACTAAACTAAGAACCTAGATTAATTAAGATCATAATTAATCTTCGTCAATGATAATAAATCATCTCCAGAAATACACTTAAGAATTCTTCCAAACCGATAAAAACACTTCATGTTTGCACTTACGTTCCCATTATGTTCTGAAAGTCTTATAAATTCAAAACGTCCAGTTTAAGACCATTCCATTCTTCTAAACAAGAACGTTACTTTGAAACAAGTAGACCTAGTAACATTTAAAAAGCGTTAGACGAACTAAAATGATTCAGGAAAACACGTTCCATTATCGATTTATAAGTGTTTTGAGGACTATCCAGATATGTGTTCATAACTCTAACCATATCGTTAGCTAAACTTCTGAGAGCGTTCCCTGTTAACAGTGTATGTGCATGTTGTGTGTTTATGATGTTGAATGTGTTGGACAGAATATGCCTTCAAAGCCATCACTCAGAGCGGCCTGACCACGGTGGGCATCAGAGGGACGCGCACCGCGCTGTGGTCGTCACACAGAAGAAAGTTGCGGTAAAAACACACACCTGAAGATCAGTGTTGAGAGAGTCTTATTTCAGTCTGCAAGAGCTGGGCTCACCCCTGGACACGCTTCAGGCGTCCAAAGCATCTGAGTGTTTCTAAACCTGCTGAGATGCTGTGATGCTCTTAAATTAACGCTTAGCTCAGTCTGTATGTGTGTGTGTGTGTTTAATCGACTGTTTCCCGTGTGCAGGACTCGCTCCTGGATGCGTCGACAATGACAAACATGTTCCGTCTCACTCCACGGATTGGATGCGTCATGACTGGACATTACGGTGTGTGTCTCCTCTCTCCTAGATTACACCGGCATCACATGATGTCACTTTACAACACAGATCGTTTCAAAGCAGCTTCACTGGTGAAAATAACAGTATCAATGATGCAAACTTCATCAAATATCGAGACAAATGAACCAGAAAGTGATGATTTTGTTCTCTTGAACACATGGGTTGCTTTATGCACAAATGATTGACAGTTTTGTTTATTTTGGATGGCATCATAGCTATTGTTGCAAAGCTGCTTTCCAGAAGACAACAGTGTCATTAAGTTCAATAACAGTGTTGATGTTGCAGTTCCATTATGAAAGTGTGTGTGTGTGTAGCTGATAGCCGTTCTCAGGTTCATCGCGCTCGTGTGGAGGCCGGCGAGTGGAAATATAAGTTCGGTTATGACATCACGCGGACATGTTGTGCCGGCGCATGGCGGACCTCTCGCAGGCTTCAGACACAGAACGCGGAGATGAGGCCCGCTCGGCTGCTGTGAGTGTGTTCGTCCGCACAGACTCAGGTGATCGCCGCTTTGCAGTGTTTGTGACTCTGTCTGTGCTGCAGGCATGATGCTGATCGCCATGGACCCGCTGATGGGACCCGTGCTCTACAAATGCGACCCGGCCGGGCATTACTGCGGGTTCAGGGCCATCGAGCGTCGGGCCAAACACACGGAGGCCAACAGCTATCTGGAGAAGAAGCTGAAGAAACAGCCCGAGCTGACGACCGACAGGACCATAGAGGTGTGCGCACGCTTACATAGTGGCAGAGTAAATCCCCGACAGCTTCACAGGGAAATATCAGAATCAAATAGATGAGTAAAGTTCAGAAACAAACTTTGATGTTGACTTGAAAAGACTGAATTAAAATTATAAAGTTTTATAGACCTTATGTAGCCCTGCCCCTTTTCAGTGCTGCGCTCGTTGACTTTCTGACTTCCGCTCTGTATTTTGACAGCGATCTTGCATAGGTATGAATGAACTGCTCGTAAAAAATTTCCTGGTCGACATTTGTTAAGACATCTGCTCTACAATGCTTACATGATAAACATTATAATGCTCATGATACCTTTTGTTAACTTTACAATAAGTAAATCCACTTCACCAGCTAATTACTCCTCGACAGCGATGCCATAGAAATATACAGAGCGACTCACAAAACGGAAGTTCAAAGACAAAGAGTGACGGCACCCACGTTTCTCTGTGCATAAGGTCTATAAGCTTTTAATTTTGTGGAGTGGAAAGAAAAAGAAAGAGAGAGAAATATTAATAACATGAAGTAACACGTTTTAGCTCAATGCTAGCACTGATTAAGCATTGTTATCATATTTTAACACATTGCTAGCATGATTTAGCATGTTGTTAACATGATTTAACATGTTGTTAGCATGAATTAGCATTTTGTTAACACGCTTTAGCACATTTCTAGCATGATTTAGGATATCGATAACATGTTTTAACACATTGCTAGCATGATTTAACATGTTGTTAACATGATTTAACATGTTGTTAGCATGAATTAGCATTTTGTTAACACGCTTTAGCACATTTCTAGCATGATTTAGGATATCGATAACATGTTTTAACACATTGCTAGCATGATTTAACATGTTGCTAGCATGAATTAGTTTGTTAACACATTTTAACTCATTGCTAGCATCATTTAACATGTTGCTAGCATGATTTATCATGTTGCTAGCATGAATTAGCATTTTGTTAATACGTTTTAGCACATTGCTAGCATGATTTAGGATATCAATAACGCGTTTTAACACATTGCTAGCATGAATGAGCATGTTGCTACCACGATTTTACATGTTTTCAAATGATTTAGCATTTGTTAGCATGTTTTAACGTTTCTAACATGATTTGGCATTTCTATCATCACTGCTATCATGAAATAACTTATGTTGTAGTACATTGCTAAGCATTAATTAAAATACTCTACTAGCATGAATTAGCATATTGTTAGCATAAATTAGCACGTTTTAGTAAATTGCTAACATGATTTACGTGTTGTTAGCATTTTTATTGTGTTGTTAGCATTTTGTTAGCATGAATCTACATGTTAGTAGTGTTAAATAGCATGCTGTTAACATGAATTAGCATGTTCCTAGCATGTTACTACCATTAATAAGTTTAAAATGAATCAGCATGTTGCTGTTGTGCCTTAGCATGTTGTTAACAAGAATTAGCATTTTAGCATTAATCAGCACATGAGTAGCGTGAATTAGCATGTTGTTAGCATTAATCAGCACGAGTAGAATGAATTAGCATGTTGTTAACATTAATCAGCACATGAGTAGCGTGCAATTAGCATGTTGTTAACATTAATCAGCACATGAGTAGCGTAAATTAGCATGTTAACATTAATCAGCACATGAGTAGAATGAATTAGCATGTTGTTAACATTAATCAGCACATGAGTAGCGTGAATTAGCATGTTGTTAACATTAATCAGCACATGAGTAGCGTAAATTAGCATGTTAACATTAATCAGCACGAGTAGCGCGAATTAGCATGTTGTTAAAATGAATTAGCATGTTACTAGTATGAAAGTCAAACAGTTGAGAGAGGAAACACACGTGTATCATTATATTAGAGCGGTTTGCTCTTAAAGTGACAGCAGCCTAATATTCCTGATATTTGTAATGTTAATCACTGCTCTTAACTGAATAACTTTAACAAGGATAAATTAATAAGGATATTTAATTTATATAGTGAGGACTATGCAGTGTTGTTTTCCATTTGCTTACTTCGTTAAATTTCTGTACATGAAAACTACTGTGAAATCTGACCGGAATTTTATTTAATTTGCACCTTTGTTAAATATATATTTTTTACCATTACTGACAATTTACATGTCTTTATTAATGTTATAGATTTATATTAGTTAAGATAATTAACTTAAGCTACTTCCTGCTTTTGCTCACTGGCCATTGGCAGATGTGGCAAAAATGTATTTCTAGGACCTTTATGTACAATAGGCTTAAATGTTATGTTTACTGTTTGTCAGCAGTGTGTTAACTAAATATTGTAACTCTCATGCTTTGCCTCCTGTCCTCTAGATGGCGATCTCCGTGTTTGTCTTCTGTGCTTTCTATGGACTTCAAAAGCACTGAGCTGGAAGTGGCTGTTGTGACTAAAGAAAAGCCCAAATTCAGGTACGGAGAGAGAAAATGACAGCAAACATTCATAACATATGATGTCGTTTAAGCAGAAATATGGCGTTACATATGTGCCAAAATGTCTACTTTGTTGTACAATTAATTTCTGTGTCTATCGGTTTTATTTGTGTCTTGCTTTATATTTCTGTTCTGTAATGCATTTAAGAAAATATCCAGGCAAACAAAAACAACATTTAGATTTGTTCAATAACAAGTTTTCTTAAACTTTTAGATGCATTATTTTCATTAATTTATGCATTTAGCAGACACTTTTATCCAATGAGGACTGCTCTTATTAACTTTTTGTTCTATAATCTTGGATGAATATAGAGTTATATAGTTTCAACCTTGTGTTTGGTCATAATATTAATTTGTTTGGGAAAGACAGTGGGGAAAGAACAGTCTCCACATTTTTGGCACAAACAAAATGCCATAATGTTTGCAAAAAGCCTTGCAAAATAGACAACATAAACATATTAAAAAAATGTTTGTCAAGAACCCCATTTGTAAGTCGATAAAGGCGTCTAAAGAAATAAATGTAAACACATGCAGTTGAAAGTCTTTTTGGCACAGGTACACCCTCATATAGCACATGTGTCTGTGTGTTTCAGGACTCTGTCAGAGAAAGAGATCGAGGCACATCTGATAGCCATCTCGGAGAGAGAATAACGTCAGGTTTCCACGTTTTTATAAAATCCACTGAAATGAAGCGCCTTTATCTGGCGTTTGCTCATTTCTCAGCTCATAGTTTTACACTGAATTTGATACAGATTGTATTTGGTGTCTGTTACCTGGTGAACGTCAAAACCGGTGGACTGTAAAATAATTCTCAAATAAACATCTTTTTGTCAGTCTAAAACAGCATCATGGAGCAATATTTACTTCCTGCTTTAAAATATTACTTTCGATTTCTTTCATTGTGTGCTTCCCTCTTTCTCCAGCTGGTGGCATCATTTATTTGCTGGAAAGAGCTGCCAGTTGTTCACTGATTTATGTTCCCACCATAACATGCAAACACAAATAGTTTTTTGAAGAATTATGAGGGAAAAGAATATGCTTTAAAAGAGTTAAAAAAAGATAGTTATTTGGTTGACAGAAGTTGAATAAAAACAAAAAGCATTTTCTGATGTTTACCTTGTGAACCAACTAATCATACAATTAGACAAATGCTGTAATTCAACAAAACACAATCAGAGTTCAATAACAACTTGAAATCTGAAATGCAAAATCTACATGTTGGCACATAACAAAATGATGTTAGAATTAGAACAGCGTTTAAGAAAGCAACTCGTTTTCCACTGTTGGATGCCATGGTCAATCAGGTCACTTATTTTTCCAGAGCTTTTCAAAGTAATATAGTGTCACCAGAAAGTCAAAGTACTTTAATAGTTTGTAAAACTACACCATAATAGTTTGCTTTGGTCTTGGTTATTTCTTGAATAGATCACAGTTCACTTCACGACTTGTTCCATGGCTTTGCAAAGTGATTACAGTCTCACACCAGAGATCTTTCTGAATTTGGCTTGTCTTGATATCAGTGACTGTAAACGTTTCATAAGGAGGAATCAGCACTTCTTTCTCATAAGGAAGCCTGAGAATATTTTGTCACATTGGCATCGAAACAAGTGCGGACTTCAAAACAAGATTTATTTGGTTGCTCATCTGCAAGATGTCTATAGGACGTTTCCTGCAGATGTCAAATAGACGTTTATAAGAGGTCAGTTTAACGTGCAGTCTAAATCATTACATCTTAGAGACATCTTCTAAACGTCTATTTGAAATCTGCAGGAAACGTCCTATAGACGTCTTGCAGATGAGCAAACACTCTTTAAAATACGTCTTACAGATGTAAATAGGAGATCAAACAGCCTTGTGCTATCTGGGAGAATGATATTAACGAAGATCAAACGTCAAGAGAGTAAGTAGCCTACTTTCATTAAATATTAGGTGATTAGGCTACTAAGCTAATAACTAAAACTAAATATGACTTGGCTTATAATTTATTACATTATATATTTAATTTAACACAGATTTATCATTCTCTGAGAGAGTATCATTTGTCAACTGCACGTTTAATGCTGTGATTCTGAGAAAACAAAATATCCGCTATAAAATAATAATTAAAGATAGGCCTAGTAAATACATATACATTTAGTATACGGACATTAAAAATCCATTTACACGTAACGTAGGCTAACTGAGTGTAATGCAGTAGATCTAAAAAACTGAAGAATAAACAAAAGAACAAAAATTATTTTTTTAAAAAAGACGTCGTTTATTTTCGGAACACAAATGCAAATATTTTTAAAGGCATTAATTTAAACTATGTAACTTTTGGCGTGTTAGCGTTAATAAACAAAGCAAACTGCAGCGTCTTGCGGAAGAACATTGTAGCTGGATCTACTTCTCTCTATGGCGAGTCATGAAGGTACTGTGCTACTCCGCAGCGATTTAAAATAGTTCGCGAATAAACACTTATTATAGACTGACTTAGTAATTCAGGACACGAGAACAACGCCGGTTTAAAGACGGATTCATGATGTACTCGTTCATTATATACATTTCATGATTTTTTAACAAAAAATTGCATGGTTGGTAAGTGCAGCCTACCTCCATTTACAGTCTAGTCTACTAAAGTGAAAGTAAATCTCACCTGTCGACGGTCGCCATTTTAAGCAGGTAAAATATCAACACGATACGAAGAAACAGCATCAAAGTGTTTAATCGAAACGTTTACGCGGGAATTTCTAAGTAACTTTATCTTTATGATGTTAAAGCTGGAGGATTTGAGATCCTGTAGGCCTATCTTGTAAAAGTTTGATCAAGGTGAGTGTTCATGTGTGACTTCCTCATTAAGAATCTTCCTCATTAAGAATCTTTAATAAATGGTTTCTTTCACTTCATGTTTCTTTTGTGTTTGGTTATGTCTGTGATTCTCCGAGCTTCAGCTAACACAGTGACATGATGCTTTTTCTCCCACATTCCAGACATGTTTAGCTAAATAGTGTCTGAAATGTTTCATCAGTCTAGGAGCCTAAATGCAGTTATTTGATAAATGGTGTAATTTATGCATTAAATAGTCATTTGCATAGTTCATTTTATGAAACGATCTAAGGGAATACCGTATTTACAATTTGATGCCGTTAATATTTACAGTAATACAAGGAGTTAATTTCGTAATTAACTAAAATGTGTGTATAGTTACTGTAACAGTAAAGTTTTCTGTGTGATCAGTCAGACAAGCAGAGAGAGTGCCACAGTTTTTTTTAACCTTTATCTTTTCTCTTGTTCATAATAATTTTTATTTAGATAATATTGCTGTGCTGATGTTTGTGTTGAAAACCAAGTAAACAGATATTTTCACGAGTTGTCCTGTGGATTTATTGAAGTGGGTGTGGATCGAAGGGAATGGATAAAGCGTCAAGCTAAGGCTTCATTCAGTGGAAACCTACAATCCGAGTAAGTGAGGAGAATCAAACTCATCAGATTCTCCTGCATCTTCATCATGGCTGATTCACAAGCATCCAGAGATGGAGATTCTCCTCCAGGATTCAGGTACTTTCAACAGACACTGATAAATATTGTGTTACATAACAGAAAAAGACTCCACACACACACACAGAGAGAGAGAGTGAGTAACATCTACAGAAACACAATAAACCTAAGGATTAAACTGAATCTGTTCTCTGTTCCCAGTTCAGTCCAGCAGAAGAGCTCAAACCCAGAGTCCAGCTGTGTGTCTGTGAAGAGTAACTGGTCTATGGATCATCCAAACGAGTTTAAGAGTGGAGACAAACGACCTGATCTCAGGTAAATGGGTGAGCAGGGCACAACCTAACACAGGGCTAGTTGTAACACACTTGTTTTAAATACTTCCACACATGCTTGCACACATTACTGTTTACGGAGCGAAAGTTTCAGTGTCCTGAAAGGATTCTGCGATTGACGGCCCTTAAACTGTCCCACACTGATCAGTGCCCTGACTACTGAACTAGTCAGTGGATGGAGACACAGCCTTAGTGTATTTACTAGTGGCCATAGCACTATGTAGAGAAAAATGTGCCAAAATTAATTTTAAAAAATGCCAATTTTAAAAATTAGTGGCAACTGATCTCAAATAATCATCTACATAAAATGATTTAAGACTGTATCCACTACTGCTGCATCAAACATGTTTTTAAGAAGGTCGGCATCTTCTGGTGGGACTTTGACCTGGTGGAACATATACTCTGCATCCGCCATGACTGTGATGTCAGGCAGTCATGGCCATCTACTCATGTGTCCTCCTATAAACAACTGAAACAAAGTCCTTTGCTCTTGAGGGAATTCAAGCTTTTCTTTGTGACGCTTTCTTTGGAGTTTCTTGCACTATTCCATGGTATGATCTCCCTGACAGAAGATACAGGAAGGCTTTGTCCATGCTTGTTCCCTTCTCATGAGCTTTCTTGTGTTCGGCACCAGCAGCATCTTTCTCAACTTTCTGTTCTTTTACTTCAGTGGCTCAGCGTTGTGATGTTTTTCTTTTCACTTGACCTTTCAATCTGATGCTTTGTTTGTCTTGAGATTTCACCAAACACAGGGTGTGTTGACAAATGACACTACGTCTTTGAACTTTATTCGCCAATCGAGTTTTTTCTGAGTGTCTATGGCGACACTCCTGAATCTCTCAGCCTGCATGGGAGCTTTGAGATGATTGTGTGTATTTTTTTAGCAGCATTTTCCATCTCCAGATGCAAGTAAAAAGTACTCCAGATCCAACATTGCATTATTGCAGTTTGTCAAAAAGAGTTATGCTTCAAATGCATTGGTGTCATCTGCTTTAATGACAGGCCAGTTTAAAGCCTTATCAAGGTATGCCATGGATATCTTATATTTATCACCAAAGCGTTCCTTTTGCAGTCTCTTGGCTTCAGGGTAGCCCTGATCTGGATCCATATGAAAACAGCTACGCACTTGTGTGCTGTTATAGATGGTAAAGCCGAACTTTGCGGTGCTCAAAAGCTCTCATGAATAGGCGATATTCTAATGGATCTCCTTAGAAAACTGGAATGTTCGGTGATGGCAATGTTGATGCCCTTTGCTGCTTTATTAGGCTGCCGTTGCATTACAGTAACCAGATTATCTGAAGCTCGCATCACATCTGCGCCTCTTTCACTAGTGTGGCTATGCAAATTTCCACATTTGCATTGTCATCAATCAATTCAAGCATGCAATTCTTTATTTTTTTGCAGTAAGGCTCAATCCCAATTCACCCTTAGCCCTACCCCTCCGTTTTGCGCGTTGACGTCTCAGGGGTAGGGTGTCCCGATTCTTGTTGAGATTGAGGGCGAAAGGGTAGAGCTACATAGCCCTCGAAACAGAGATTTTTCAGAGGCACACTCCAAACGGAGGACTACGAGAAAGTTCACGGAATGCATCAGGAAATCACTGGCGAGATGGATCGCAGACGGTTAAGGGCAGACTCCACCCATTTGCATTAAGCTTTCCATTGTTATGAAACCCAGTTATACTATTGAATGGTCATGCAACACTTTATCATTTTCCCTAGACGAGAGAAATCTGCTATTTACCTTTTTCACTTCCTCCAACAATGACGCAAAAATCGTCATTTTACGTCATTGTTGGCGGAAGTGTAAGAGAGGGCGATTTCAGTAAAAACTACAAGCCCGAGTCCCCACCCTTTCAAACCCGCCAATAGGGGGTTGGACCTATTGCGCTAACAGACCTATCACAGATCAGTGCCAATGCGTTTGATTTCACTGGCAGAAACGTTTTGAAAATGTGGACGAAACTACTGAATACGCTGACGGATGCGTTCATGGAGGATTGGGATTAACATTACACATCTTTTTGGACGCTAAGCTAGCAGGCTCTTGTTCTGTGGAGAAAGCTGAGTAGTAGGGGTTACCGTCCTCTTTTTCCTGGACATGTCCGGCCGTCGATGTCCGGGATTCAGCTTTTAATTTCTGAAGTCGCCATTCATTGTTTACATGTAAGTTACAGCTTTTGTTTCAATCTAACTCAATTCCTTATGATTGGTGAATCTGACTGTTGTGTTTACATGAACGCCAAACAAGTGATCGGTTGATGCGTTTTAACATTGCTAAGAAAATTCCTGCTCCTCCGTGAGAGATACGAGACCGGTAACTTACGTCTTAGGTGCCGCTCATCGGTAATCACGCCACCGGCCCTCGCGCCGTTATCCACACAGCCGGCACTCATCCCGGTCGACACAGTAAACCTGGCTCCGTCTCCGCGCCGTTATCCACACAGCTCGCACTCGTTCCGCTTGCCACAGTAAACATGATGAATGACGACTGTAGAACGCAAAAGCCGAATCGCGGACATTTTGGGCGATCTCGAAACACATTTTCGGACAGACTCATCACGGAGAATCACTAGTAGACTGTTGTTTACATACTGCGAGGTTAGCGGTAGGCGTGGCCTCCTAGGGCAGCGAAGCAAATGAATTCTGGGAGTTGATGTTTTTCATTCACATAAGCCAAAAATACATTTTCTGTCTTTTCTCAGTCTAGAAAGCTCCAAATTAAAAAATAATTTCACATTTCTTCTACATAAATGACCCATTTTAAATACACATTCATCTTTCCAGAGGTGGAATTACCCTTTAAACATTTAAATTTAGCGCCAGATAATTCCACCACGCACTTTATTTACTCTTATAATAACACTATAGTCGTTTAAATTAAGAAAAGGTATAATAAATTACCTTTCCGATCAGAAAAGACATACATTTCGAGGAAGGGATGTTATAATCATGTTTATTCAAAGTTAAGAGCAGCTGCGCTGATTGTCAGTTGTTGTCATGGAGAAATCCTGTAAAAACTGTCCCGCAGTAGGGTCTGTCCTAACCTTGACTCCGCCAGATGGATTTGCTCCGCATATGCATCTGGAAACCTTCCGTTGAAGTAGTTTTGGAAAGGGGCGAAAATACTGGTTAGCTGATTGGCCTATGTTGGTAATAGATGGGCCAACTCAACCAATCAGGATCAACGAAGCATATGACGTACTAACAGAGCGACAACGAAAACAAAACCACAAGCCAGGCTACTCTTGCTGCTGCAGGTAAAGGCTCGTTAGCTCAGCAAATAAACATGTCGACAAAAGAAAAACAAACAAAAAAAAAAATTAAAAAGAAAAACTGTCGACGCTTCTCGTTGCGTCACACCTCAGACCCGCCTCAAAGCCAACGCTGATTGGACGTCGTTTGGTGAACGGCTCCTAACGATTTTCTTTAACGGAAAGTACTCCAGACTGATCTCGCAGAGCTGAAACCTTGAAAGCTCGCGAGAGTAGGATGGTCTTACTGAGGCTAGGTCTGTCCGCATGTCCTCAATCCGCCCATAGAGAGTGATCTCACTCACAGAATGAACACTTAAGCCCCTTTTCATACAGAGATTCCGGAAAATACACGGCTAATGTGACCTGGCATTTGTCCCGGGGTTGTTTGATTTCGGTTCATTCACACTGTCAGTGATTTGCCAGGATCTGTGAGTGCGTTCACACACAACCCGTAAGAAATCCCGGGAAGACACATGACGTCAGGATGAGTTGTATAATGTACGCGTTGAAAACATGTACACGCGCAATACCGTTCCACAAAGCTGGTGAACGATCTCAGCATCAGCGCGCGGATCAGTGAGGAGCTCCTGTTCTCTGCTTCGCTCCAGTTTGCAGGTATTTGTTCGTCCTTTCTTTGTTGATGACGAACACAAACTTTCTTCTGAGCAACAGAGTCGCGCGATGGCACGCGCTGTGTGAAAGGGGCTTAATGTCGGCCAAATTTTTTGGAAGCTAAGCTAGCATTCTCTTGTTCTGTGGAGAAAGCTGAGTAGTCGGGGTTACCATCCTCTTTTTCCCGGACATGTCCCGCCGTCAATGTCCAGGATTCAGCTTTTGCTTTCTGCAGTCGCCATTCATTGTTTACATGCACAGCTTCTGTTTCAATCTAACTGAATTCCGATTGGTGA
>JAQIUQ010001809.1:0-16172 GCA_030378365.1 Hybognathus amarus | reverse complement strand
ACATGATGGCATCACACAGTTGCCGCAGATTTGTCGGCTGCACATCCATGATGCGAATCTCCCGTTCCACCACATCCCAAAGATGCTCTATTGGATTGAGATCTGTGACTGTGGAGGCCATTTGAGTACAGCGAACTCATTGTCATGTTCAAGAAACCAGTCTGAGATGATTCCAGCTTTATGACATGGCGCATTATCCTGCTGAAAGTAGCCATCAGAAGTTGGGTACATTGTGGTCATAAAGGGATGGACATGGTCAGCAACAATACTCAGGTAGGCTGTGGCGTTGGGACGATGCTCAATTGGTACCAAGGGGCCCAAAGAGTGCCAAGAAAATATTCCCCACACCATGACACCACCACCACCAGCCTGAACCGTTGATACAAGGCAGGATGGATCCATGCTTTCATGTTGTAGACGCCAAATTCTGACCCTACCATCCGAATGTCGCAGCAGAAATCGAGACTCATCAGACCAGGCAACGTTTTTCCAATCTTCTATTGTCCAATTTCGATGAGCTTGTGCAAATTGTAGCCTCAGTTTCCTGTTCTTAGCTGAAGGAGTGGCACCCGGTGTGGTCTTCTGCTGCTGTAGCCCATCTGCCTCAAAGTTCGACGTACTGTGCGTTCAGAGATGCTCTTCTGCCCACCTTGGTTGTAACGGGTGGTTATTTGAGTCACTGTTGCCCTTCTCATCAGCTCTGAACCAGCTCTGGCCATTCTCCTCTGACCTCTGGCATCAACAAGGCATTTCCGCCCACAGAACTGCCGCTCACTGGATGTTTTTTCTTTTCGGACCATTCTCTGTAAACCCTAGAGATGGTTGTGCGTGAAAATCCCAGTAGATTAGCAGTTTCTGAAATACTCAGACCAGCCCTTCTGGCACCAACAATCATGCCACGTTCAAGTCACTCAAATCACCTTTCTTCCCCATACTGATGCTCGGTTTGAACTGCAGGAGATTGTCTTGACCATGTCTACATGCCTAAATGCACTGAGTTGCCGCCATGTGATTGGCTGCTTAGAAATTAAGTGTTAACGAGCAGTTGGACAGGTGTACCTAATAAAGTGGCCGGTGAGTGTATATATATATAGTGTGAGCTTATTTTCTCCATTAGATTAAAAGAAGAAAACCCAAACACATCACATCCATTCCTACATAATAGTTTTACTTTAAATTGATTTAAATTGTCTATATTTGAAATCACCAAACACAAACACTCCCCTGAACTTAAAACACAATTTTTGGTTAAAAAAAAATATAGTAAAAAAAGGCCATTAAAATCGACTCCCTGTTTTCGCTTTCAAAACTTGTGTTGGTTGGCCCCTCAATCCAACTTCGCACTTGTAAAGTGACAGCCCTACTGAGTGCTGTCAGTTTAGTACACTTTTTGAGAATCTGTACTCTTCTTTGAGGAACTTGTTACTTTAACTTTACTATATTTAAAGATGAATGTTGTACTTTATATCTCCAACACATTATGTCTAGGTCCTTGAGTAGAAAGTGGTAGCGTCAGTCAGGCAGGGGATTGACGAAGACAAATTGACGTAGGATTTTGGTTGGAAATGAAAGTGGGGTTGGCATCAGGGCACTATTTGAGGGCCCTGAAATCTCTGCATTTGCGGAATTGGCATATTTAACGCGGAATCTAGTGTTAATGTGGAATTTTACATATTTGGAATGAAATTGTGTTTTTGTGTGGGAGAAGAATGTATGTCTGGGAAAATGCAGACTGGGGAAGCAAATCTTTGGGTCATCTCGAGGTCCTTCGCGGGCCCGGCTCCCCTGATGAGAAGCACTGCTGTGTTTTTGCTCTAAAAGTTTATTTATAATTTATTGAGTGCGTCAGATAGTAGATGAGCTAGATGAAGTGACGTGTGCTGATCATGAACTCTGTCTCGCTCAGGAGCTGCTGGAGATCGAGGCGGAGCTGAGGAAAGTTGCAGCGCAACTACACGAACTTCGCAGGGGTTAAAAACACTCTTATACACACACACTGCATCTATATATGAAGTCATTATAATAAGATGAAATATTCTAGAATAACACATGATTTATGTAAACCTCATGGAGGCGGTCCTTCGTCAAGCTTCACTATTTTGGTCTAGACATTCAATGTAATTCCCATCATTCCCAGATGAAATCGAACTAAAACACACAACTGGACAAGTCGATACTTTGATCCAAGAGACTGTTTAGTGCCTCATTCACTCTGGTCACGCATCTCAAGCCACGCCCCTAAACCACCACACATGAATATTCATATTTGTCATATATAACATATATAAACATTCATATGTGCACATATGATGAAGTGCAATACTTCAGTATGTGCTCACAATTAACTCTATATATAATAAGACAAATGTGCACATATGATGAAGTAATAATGTGATTTGTGCTCTTGACTGTTACTGTATATTATATTTATGTAATCTCTGTAAACATTTGCTGTTTTATGACGCTCATGGTGAACATGGCTGAAAACTGTTATGACACACTGAGACTGTTCTGGATCTGAAACACCAGCCACTTACTGTCTGATCTGTGCAATATTCAGGATATCACAGCTGTGTTTGATTAATAAGACGAGTTGCAGAGAACAATCGTGAGTGAGCCAGTGAGTGAGTCAGTGAGTGAGTCAGTGGGTGAGTGAGTCATTGAGTGAGTGGGTGAGTGAGTCATTGAGTGAGTTAGTGAGTGAGTGAGTCAGTGGGTGAGTGAGTCATTGAGTGAGTGGGTGAGTGAGTGAGTGAGTCAGTGAGTCAGTGGGTGAGTGAGTCATTGAGTGAGTGGGTGAGTGAGTGATTTAGTGAGTTGAGTGAGTCAGTGAGTGAGTCAGTGGGTGAGTGAGTCATTGAGTGAGTTAGTGAGTGAGTGAGTCAGTGGGTGAGTGAGTCAGTGGGTGAGTGAGTCAGTCAGTGGGTCGAGTGGGTCGATGTGAGTGAGTGGGTGAGTGGAGTCATGGGTGAGTGAGTCAGTCAGTGAGTGCAGTTAGTGAGTCAGTGAGTGAGTCAGTGGGTGAGTCAGTGGGTGAGTCAGTGGGTGAGTCAGTGGGTGAGTGAGTCAGTGAGTGGTGAGTGAGTCAGTGAGGTGAGTGAGTCAGTGAGTGAGTGAGTCAGTGAGGTGAGTGAGTCAGTGAGTGAGTGAGTCAGTGAGAGTGAGTGAGTCAGTGAGGTGAGTGAGTCAGTGAGGTGAGTGAGTCAGTGAGGGTGAGTGAGTCAGTGAGGGTGAGTGAGTCAGTGAGGTGAGTGAGTCAGTGAGGGTGAGTGAGTCAGTGAGGGTGAGTGAGTGCAGTGGGTGAGTGAGTCAGTGAGGTGAGTGTGTCAGTGGTGAGTGTAGTCAGTGAGGTGGGTGAGTCAGTGAGTGAGTGAGTCAGTGGGTGAGTGAGTCAGTGGTGAGTGAGTGAGTGAGTCAGTGGGTGAGTGAGTAAGTCAGTGGGTGAGTGAGTCGAGTGAGGCAAGTGGGTGAGCTGAGTTGCAGTGGGAGTGAGTGAGCCAGTGGGTGAGTGGGTCAAGTGGGTCAGTGTGTGAGTGTGTGTGTTGGACAAGAAAGTGCCAGGGTTCTTTCCCTGCATGTTGCACTTTTCCCAGCAAAGCAGCCAATGATAGAAGGTTAACATAGTACACTTGCCCACACGCATTGTTGTGATCCATATCTAAGGAGCTGTATGTAAGATTGCTGGCCAAACTGGGACTGCAAATAACATTCAAAATACCCAGATACAGCTATTCCCTTCCCCTCGACTCTCGAGGTTGCCAGACAGGCGGCAGGATCCAACATTTTTTTTTATCTGACACATTTGTAGCAGCTGACGGTAGATATCGGTGGTGAGGGTGGGAGCATCAGACCAACACACAACATGAGCAACATCAACACATCATGTTGAGGGCTGCAACTTTACTTTTTAAATGACAATATCCTGGCTGGACTGACTGTTGTCAGTGATATAAGTATTTGAAATGAACATGCCATTTCTTAATGTCTAGTGTACATATCAGGGCCATTTTACTGACTCATTTTTTAAATACATCTTCTACATAAGAGTCCTCCAACCCGATTCTCAGGAGGAAATAACCCTTTGGAAGCCCGTGTTTCCACCATATATTGAAATAAAATAAAAAAACTGGTAATTGCGTCTTTCTATCTTAACTGTTAATGAATGGCAAATTTTGAAGTAGAAGTCCAAATTACCATTATAGTCTTTAAAGCTTCCACAGATAACCAGCAATAATAGAATATATGTAGCTATAAATTCCTGTATGTTTGATAAAAACATGAAGCTGTTGACGCAGAATGAATCTAATTTCAGATGTAACCGAAGATAGTAGCAGTAACATATACACACAATACAGTTTTCTGAAAATAATAGTTTGGTGATCTTTAATATTTTAAATCGATATGGTTGAATAAAGAGCTGTTGACTGATCAGCTGCCCCTGCCTCATAGTTTTTCTTTAGTGAGTGCTGTCATAAAGTCTGCCTATTCAGTGTCCATGCTCAAAAAATCAGAACCATCTCAACTGCTCGTCCAGTGCAAAGTCTTTTCACCATGGCAAGACCATGCATTCAATTCTGGCTGAGTGAAATTGTTCAGTTCGAATCAAGATCCTGAATCAGTCTTCAAGAATCAATCTAAACGATAGTTTTACAATCATCATTTAAATATAAAGAAACGTCATAAAACACTTATCAATTTTAGTTTTTGTCTTTTTTCTCTGGTGTGTGTGTGTGTGTGAGTGCTGAGAGAGAGAGAGTAAAGAGTCAGGTGTGCGTTCACGTTCCTCCTTGTCTCGAGTCCAATGGATGCGTAACTTACTCGCAGAGAACTGAAAGACTTAAATCGCTTATTCGACTTCGATCTCACGCACTTTTCAACACATTCTGCCGTGCAGGGACTGTAATCTGACTGATCGAGCTGCTGAAACGCATGCAGCGTTGAAGCGTGTCTCGAGGTTCAAACGCTGGATTTGATCGACATATCACTATATTCTCACCTGAGGGTCGATTGTATCAAGTCGTAAGAATTCCACTCATTTTATAATCCATTACTCACTGACTTTTCATCATTATCGATGCTCTTAGCGGGGTTCTCAATTACGCATGCTGGCGTCACGTACGCTATCTGTGCACAGAATGAAATGAATAATAATTGTGTTATTGCACGGATTGGATGTACTCAAACGATTTTAGTCGTCAAAGGTTATTTTTTCGACACTGAGCGAGACCTAGATTAATTAAGATCTATATAATTAATCTTCGTCATGATGATAAATCATCTCCAGAAATACACTTAAGAATTCTTCCAAACTGATAAAAACAGCTTCATGTTCGCACTTACGTTCCCATTACGTTCTGAAGTCTCATAAATTCAAAACGTTCCAGATCAAGACCATTCCATTCTTCTATAAACAAGAACGTTACTTTGAATACAGAGTAGACCTCAGTAACATTTAAAAAGCGTTAGACGAACAAAATGATTCAGCAAACACGTTCATTATCTCATTTATAAGTGTTCAAGGATGTCAACACATGGTTCAACTTGAATCATTGTTAGCTAAACTTCTGAGAGCGTTCCCTGTTAACAGTGTACGTGATGTTGTGTTTATCATGTTGAATGTGTTGGACAGAATATGCCTTCAAAGCCATCACTCATAGCGGCCTTACGGTGGGCATCACAGGGACCCACCGCGCCTGTGGTCGTCACACAGAAGAAGTCAAACACACACCGAGATCAGTGTTTGAGAGAGTCTTATTTCAGTCGGCATAATGGCAGGCTCACCCCTGGACACACGCTTCAGGCGTCCCAAAGCATCCGAGTGTTTCTAACCCTGCTGAGATGCTGTGATGCTCTTAAATTCTACGCTGAGCTCAGTCTGTGTGTGTGCGTGTGTGTGCGTGTGTGTGTGTGTGTTTAATCGCTGTTTCCCGTGTGCAGGACTCGCTCCTGGATGCTGTCTCGACAATGACAAACATGTTCCGTCTCACTCCACGGATTGGATGCGTCATGACTGGACATTACGTGTGTGATGTCTCCAGCATTACACCGGCATCACCATTATGATGTCACTTCACAACACAGATCGCTTCAAAGCAGACTTCACTTGGTGAAAATAACAGTATCGAATGATGCAAACTTCACCAAATACTGAGACAACTGAAGCCAAGAAAAGTGACTGATTTTGTTCTCTTGAACACAGTGGGCTTGCTTTAATGCAACAAACCATTGACAGTTTTGTATTATTCTTGGATGGCATCAGTGGCTGTTTGTTTGGCGAAGCTGCTTTCCAGAAGACAACAGTGTCATTAAGTTCAATAACAGTGTTGATGTTGCAGTTCCATTATGAAAGTGTGTGTGTGTAGCTGATAGCTCGTCCTCAGCGGTTCATCGCACTCGGGTAAAAGAGCCCGGCGACCTGAAATATAAGTTCCAGGTTACTGACATCACGGCGGACATGTTGTGCCGGCGCATGCAGACCTCTCGCAGTCTTCACACAGAACGCGGAGATGAGGCCCGCTCGGCTGCTGTGAGTGTGTTCGTCCGCACAGACTCAGGTGATCGCCGCTTTGCAGTGTTTGTGACTCTGTCTGTGCTGCAGGCATGATGCTGATCGCGCATGGACCCGCTGATGGGACCCGTGCTCTACAAATGCGACCCGGCCGGGATTACTGCGGGTTCAGGGCCACCAGCGTCGGGCCAAACACACGGAGGCCAACAGCTATCCTGGAGAAGAGCTGAGAAACAGCCCGAGCTTACGCCCGACAGGCCATAGAGGTGTGACACGCTTACATAGTGGCAGAGTAAATCCCGACAGCTTCACAGGGAAATATCAGAATCAAATAGATGAGTAAAGTTCAGAAACAAACTTTGATGTTGACTTGAAAAGACTGAATTAAAATTATAAAGTTTTATAGACCTTATGTAGCCCCGCCCTTTTCAGTGCTGCGCTCGGTTGACTTTCTTGACTTCCGCTCTGTATTCTGACAGCGATACTTGCATAGGTATGATGAACTGCTCGTAAAAAATTCCCCGGTCGACATTCTGTTCAGCACATTGCTCTACAAATGCTTACTATGACAAACACTATAATGCTCATGATACCTTTGTTAATTTTACAGATAAGTCAATCCACTTCACCTCAGCCACATCACTCCTCAGTCAAGATGCCATAGCAGAGCAGAGCGACCTACAAAAACGGTAAGTCCAAGTATAGACAAATAGTGACTGGCAGACCCAAACGTCTCTCTGTGTGCATAAGGTCTATAAGCTTTTAATTTTGTGGAGTGGCAAGAAAGAAAAAGAGAGAAGAACACAATCATGAAAGAAGAAGTACCAGCTCTAAGGTGCTAGCACTGCATTAAGCATTGGCTATTTTATATCAACACATTGCTAGCAATGATCTAGCATGTCTGTCAAACACCATTTGAACATGCTTGTCAGCATGACTTAGCATTTTGTTAACACTTGCCTTTAGCATATCTAGCACACGATTTAGGATATCCATGAACATGTTTTTAAACACATTGCTAGCATGATTTAACATGTTGTTAACATGATTTAACATGTTGTTAGCATGAATTAGCATTTTGTTAACACGCTTTAGCACATTTCTAGCATGATTTAGGATATCGATAACATGTTTTAACACATTGCTAGCATGATTTAACATGTTGCTAGCATGAATTAGTTTGTTAACACATTTTAACTCATTGCTAGCATCATTTAACATGTTGCTAGCATGATTTATCATGTTGCTAGCATGAATTAGCATTTTGTTAATACTGCTTTAGCACATTGCTAGCACTGATTTAGGATATCAATAATGCGTTTTAACACATTTGCTAGCATGAATGAGCATGTTGCTACCACGATTTTGCACATGTTTTCAAATGATTTAGCATTTGTTAGCATGGTATTTGAACCGTTTCTAACATGATTTGGCATTTCTATCATCACTGCTATCATGAAAATAACTTATGTTGTAGTACATTGCTAAACATTAATTAAAATACTCTACTAGCATGTAATTAGCATATTGTTAGCATAAATTAGCACTGCTTTAGTAAATTGCTAACATGATTTAGTAGTATGTTAGCATTTTTATTGTGTTGTTAGCATTTTGTTAGCATGAATCTACATGTTAGTAGTGTTAAATAGCATGCTGTTAACATGAATTAGCATGTTCCTAGCATGTTACTACCATGAATAAGTTTAACATGAATCAGCATGTTGCTGTTGTGCCTTAGCATGTTGTTAACAAGAATTAGCATTTTAGCATTAATCAGCACATGAGTAGCGTGAATTAGCATGTTGTTAGCATTAATCAGCACTGAGTAGAATGAATTAGCATGTTGTTAACATTAATCAGCACATGAGTAGCGTGAATTAGCATGTTGTTAACATTAATCAGCACATGAGTACGCGTAAATTAGCATGTTAACATTAATCAGCACATGAGTAGAAACGAATTAGCATGTTGTTAACATTAATCAGCACATGAGTAGCGTGAATTAGCATGTTGTTAACATTAATCAGCACATGAGTAGCTGGAAATTAGCATGTTAACATTAATCAGCAGCACGGAGAGCGCGATTTAGCATGTTGTTAAAATGAATTAGCATGTTACTTAGTATGGAACGTCAAACAGTTGAGAGAAGGAAACACACGTGTATCATTATTAGGGTAGGGAAATCGATACACAAACTGACGGTTCGGTTTTCCCACGGTTTTGACGTCTCGCTCGGTTACCGTTAATACGGTTCGGTTCATGAGTAAGCTTAAATGGCTTTCTTTACTTAATCAGTGGTTTAATGAAAAAAAAGGTCTTTGTCTTTAAATTAATTCAGTTACAATTAAACATTTCACAAGGATTAAAAAAATCTGCTAATGCTGTGAACTATATTGAAGGCTGCACATTACTATAACATTAAATGTTGTAGCCATAGACTTTTAACCTAAATTCAGATGCCATTTATTTTTTAGATATAATAATCAACACACAACACATTGTATGAAAACATGTAAACTGAACATAAGGCAGTTTTTACATTAACTTGTGTTTTACTCTAATAATTTACACAGTTGTCATTTTCATGAAAGATATTTTAAAACATGAATTAAATAATCAAGATATCATTAACAGGTTAAGTAAAATATAATATACAGGCTAACATAGTGCATTTATTTAGTGCAAAGTGTTCATTTATAGGAAGTTGTGGACACTGAATCACTTGCCTGCTGAGGTAAATATAATGCTAGTGACAAGCTAAAGCTTTGCTGTTTATTGACGTCTTTCCGCGGCTGAAACACTGATTGAGCGATTACACGAGTTATGATGCCTTTCAGTAAGTATACTGTATCTTTCAACATACCTTCAGGTGTCTTTTCTGTAACTGAGGAAGAGATGATCGCGTTTACTCGCGCGCGCGCTGCCGCTTGAAATGAGGAGCCTAGTAAGCGATCTGTCACGTCACATCAAAGAGCGCCAAAACGCCATTTATTGTTTGAATTTCGTGATCAAATAGACAGAATCTGAAAGATTACACCTTGCTTATTATCGAAAGTAACAAAACACGGAGCTTGTTATTTGGTGTTAATGGTGGTTAGGCTACAAAACTGAATTCATTGTGTACTGTTTACATAAGACATGAGGTCCATTGAGCCGGGCTGGGCGGGGCCGGGGTAGCAGGGGGCGGGGCGGGGCGTGTTCGGTACGCAATGACAGTATCGCGATTCGAATCGTGAGATCGAGTATCGCGGTTTTTCGGCTTCGGTTCGGAAACCGTTTACACCTGAATCATCACACTCAGAGTACTGGTTTGCTCTTAAAGTGACAGCAGCCTAATATCCCTGATATTTGTAATGTTAATACACTGCTCTTAACTGAATAACTTCTAACAAGGATAAATTAATAAGGATATTTAATTTATATAGTGAGGACTATGCAGTGTTGTTTTCCATTTGCTTACTTCGTTAAATTTCTGTACATGAAAACTACTGTGAATCTGACCGAAATTTTGTTTAATTTGCACCTTTGTTAAATATATATTTTTTACCATTACTGACAATTTACATGTCTTTATTAATGTTCTATAGATTTATATTAGTTAAGATCATTAACTTAAGCTACTTCCTGCTTTTGCTCACTGGCCATTGGCAGATGTGGCAAAAATGTATTTCTAGGACCTTTATGTACAATAGGCTTAAATGTTATGTTTACTGTTTGTCAGCAGTGTGTTAACTGAAATTGTCTAACTCTCATGCTTTTGCCTCCTGTCCTCTAGATCGGCGATCTCCGTGTTTGTCTTCTGTGCTTTCTATGGACTTCAAAAGCACTGAGCTGGAAGTGGCTGTAGTGACTAAAGAAAAGCCCAAATTCAGGTGCGGCGAGAGAAAATGACAGCAAACATTCATAACATATGATGTCGTTTTAAGCCAGAAATATGGCGACACATGTGTGCCAAAAATGTCAACTCACGTTGTACAATTCATTTCTGTGTCTCCGGACTTATATGTGTCATGCTTTATATTTCTGTTCTGTAATGCATTTAAGAAAATATCCAGGCAAACAAAAACAACATTTAGATTTGTTCAATAACAAGTTTTCTTAAACTTTTAGATGCATTATTTTCATTAATTTATGCATTTAGCAGACACTTTTATCCAATGAGGACTGCTCTTATTAACTTTTTGTTCTATAATCTTGGATGAATATAGAGTTATATAGTTTCAACCTTGTGTTTGGTCATAATATTAATTTGTTTGGGAAAGCAGTGGGGAAAGAACAGTCTCCACATTTTTGGCACAAACAAAATGCCATAATGTTTGCAAAAAGCCTTGCAAAATAGACAACATAAACATATTAAAAAAAATGTTTGTCAAGAACCCCATTTGTAAGTCGATAAAGGCGTCTAAAGAAATAAATGTAAACACATGCAGTTGAAAGTCTTTTTGGCACAGGTACACCCTCATATAGCACATGTGTCTGTGTGTTTCAGGACTCTGTCAGAGAAAGAGATCGAGGCACATCTGATAGCCATCTCGGAGAGAGAGTAACGTCAGGTTTCCACGTTTTTATAAAATCCACTGAAATGAAGCGCCTTTCATCTGGCGTTTGCTCATTTCTCAGCTCATAGTTTTACACTGAATTTGATACAGATTGTATTTGGTGTCTGTTACCTGGTGAACGTCAAAACCGGTGGACTGTAAAATAATTCTCAAATAAACATCTTTTTGTCAGTCTAAAACAGCATCATGGAGCAATATTTACTTCCTGCTTTAAAATATTACTTTGATTTCTTTCATTGTGTGCTTCCCTCTTTCTCCAGCTGGTGGCATCATTTATTTGCTGGAAAGAGCTGCCAGTTGTTCACTGATTTATGTTCCCACCATAACATGCAAACACAAATAGTTTTTTGAGAATTATGAGGGAAAAGAATATGCTTTAAAAGAGTTAAAAAAAGATAGTTATTTGGTTGACAGAAGTTGAATAAAAACAAAAAGCATTTTCTGATGTTTACCTTGTGAACCAACTAATCATACAATTAGACAAATGCTGTAATTCAACAAAACACAATCAGAGTTCAATAACAACTTGAAATCTGAAATGCAAAATCTACATGTTGGCACATAACAAAATGATGTTAGAATTAGAACAGCGTTTAAGAAAGCAACTCGTTTTCCACTGTTGGATGCCATGGTCAATCAGGTCACTTATTTTTCCAGAGCTTTTCAAAAGTAATATAGTGTCACCAGAAAGTCAAAGTACTTTAATAGTTTGTAAAACTACACCATAATAGTTTGCTTTGGTCTTGGTTATTTCTTGAATAGATCACAGTTCACTTCACGACTTGTTCCATGGCTTTGCAAAGTGATTACAGTCTCACACCAGAGATCTTTCTGAATTTGGCTTGTCTTGATATCAGTGACTGTAAACGTTTCATAAGGAGGAATCAGCACTTCTTTCTCATCAGGAAGCCTGAATGTTTTGTCACATTGGCACCGAACAAGTGCAGACTTCAAACAAGATTTATTTGGTTGCTCATCTGCAAGATGTCTATAGGACGTTTCCTGCAGATGTCAAATAGACGTTTATAAGAGGTCAGTTTAACGTGCATTCTAAATCATTACATCTTAGAGACATCTTCTAAACGTCTATTTGACATCTGCAGGAAACGTCCTATAGACGTCTTGCAGATGAGCAAACACTCTTTAAAATACGTCTTCCAGATGTAAATAGGAGATCAAACAGCCTTGTGCTATCTGGGAGAATGATATTAACGAAGATCAAACGTCAAGAGAGTAAGTAGCCTACTTTCATTAAATATTAGGTGATTAGGCTACTAAGCTAATAACTAAAACTAAATATGACTTGGCTTATAATTTATTACATTATATATTTAATTTAACACAGATTTATCATTCTCTGAGAGAGTATCATTTGTCAACTGCACGTTTAATGCTGTGATTCTGAGAAAACAAAATATCCGCTATAAAATAATAATTAAAGATAGGCCTAGTAAATACATATACATTTAGTATACGGACATTAAAAATCCATTTACACGTAACGTAGGCTAACTGAGTGTAATGCAGTAGATCTAAAAAACTGAAGAATAAACAAAAGAACAAAAATTATTTTTTTAAAAAAGACGTCGTTTATTTTCGGAACACAAATGCAAATATTTTTAAAGGCATTAATTTAAACTATGTAACTTTTGGCGTGTTAGCGTTAATAAACAAAGCAAACTGCAGCGTCTTGCGGAAGAACATTGTAGCTGGATCTACTTCTCTCTATGGCGAGTCATGAAGGTACTGTGCTACTCCGCAGCGATTTAAAATAGTTCGCGAATAAACACTTATTATAGACTGACTCAGTAATTCAGGACACGAGAACAACGCCGGTTTAAAGACGGATTCATGATGTACTCGTTCATTATATACATTTCATGATTTTTTAACAAAAAATTGCATGGTTGGTAAGTGCAGCCTACCTCCATTTACAGTCTAGTCTACTAAAGTGAAAGTAAATCTCACCTGTCGACGGTCGCCATTTTAAGCAGGTAAAATATCAACACGATACGAAGAAACAGCATCAAAGTGTTTAATCGAAACGTTTACGCGGGAATTTCTAAGTAACTTTATCTTTATGATGTTAAAGCTGGAGGATTTGAGATCCTGTTAGGCCTATCTTGTAAAAGTTTGATCAAGGTGAGTGTTCATGTGTGACTTCCTCATTAAGATCTTTCCTCATTAAGAATCTTTAATAAATGGTTTCTTTCACTTCATGTTTCTTTTGTGTTTGGTTATGTCATCTGATTCTCCGAGCTTCAGCTAACACAGTGACATGATGCTTTTTCTCCCACATTCCAGACATGTTTAGCTAAATAGTGTCTGAAATGTTTCATCAGTACTAGGAGCCTAAATGCAGTTATTTGATAAATGGTGTAATTTATGCATTAAATAGTCATTTGCATAGTTCATTTTATGAAACGATCTAAGGGAATACGTATTTACAATTTGATGCCGTTAATATTTACAGTAATACAAGGAGTTAATTTCGTAATTAACTAAAATGTGTGTATAGTTACTGTAACAGTAAAGTTTTCTGTGTGATCAGTCAGACAAGCAGAGAGATGCCACAGTTTTTTTTAACCTTTATCTTTTCTCTTGTTCATAATAATTTTTATTTAGATAATATTGCTGTGCTGATGTTTGTGTTGAAAACCAAGTAAACAGATATTTTTCACGAGTTGTCCTGTGGATTTATTGAAGTGGGTGTGGATCGAAGGGAATGGATAAAGCGTCAAGCTAAGGCTTCATTCAGTGGAAACCTACAATCCGAGTAAGTGAGGAGAATCAAACTCATCAGATTCTCCTGCATCTTCATCATGGCTGATTCACAGAGCATCCAGAGATGGAGATTCTCCTCCAGGATTCAGGTACTTTCAACAGACACTGATAAATATCTGTTACATAACAGAAAAAGATCACACACACACACAGAGAGAGAGTGAGTAACATCTACAGAAACACAATAAACCTAAGGATTAAACTGAATCTGTTCTCTGTTCCCAGTTCAGTCCAGCAGACTGAGCTCGAACCCAGAGTCCAGCTGTGTGTCTGTGAAGAGTAACTGGTCTATGGATCGTCCAAACGAGTTTAAGAGTGGAGACAAACGACCTGAATCTCAGGTAAATGGGTGAGCAGGGCCGCAACCTAACACAGGGCTGAGTTGTAACACACTTGTTTTTAAATACTTCCACACATGCTTGCACACATTACTGTTTCCGGAGCGGAAAGTTTCAGTGTCCTGAAAGGATTCTGCGATTGACGGCCCTTAAACTGTCCCACACTGATCAGTGCCCTGACTACTGGGACTAGTCTAGTGCGATGGAGACACAGCCTTAGTGTATTTACTAGTGGCCATAGCACTATGTAGAGAAATATGTGCCAAAATTAATTTTAAAAAATGCCAATTTTAAAAATTAGTGGCAACTGATCTCAAATAATCATCTACATAAAATGATTTAAGACTGTATCCACTACTGCTGCATCAAACATGTTTTCAGAAGGTCGGCATCTTCTGGTGGGACTTTGACCTGGTGGAACATATACTCTGCATCCCGCCATGACTGTGATGTCAGGCAGTCATGGCCATTACTCATGTGTCCTCCTATAAACAACTGAAACAAAGTCCTTTGCTCTTGAGGAATTCAAGCTTTTCTTGTGACGCTTTCTTTGGAGTTTCTTGCACTATTCCATGGTATGATGTCCCTGACAGAAGATACAGGAAGGCTTTGTCCATGCTTGTTCCCTTCTCATGAGCTTTCTTGTGTTCGGCACCAGCAGCATCTTTCTCAACTTTCTGTTCTTTTACTTCAGTGGCTCAGCGTTGTGATGTTTTTCTTTCACTTGACCTTTCGAATCTGATGCTTTGTTTGTCTTGAGATTTCACCAAACACAGGGTGTGTTGACAAATGACACTACGTCTTTGAACTTTATTCGCCAATTGAGTTTTTTCTGAGTGTCTATGGCGACACTCCTGAATCTCTCAGCCTGCATGGGAGCTTTGAGATGATTGTGTGTATTTTTTTAGCAGCATTTTCCATCTCCAGATGCAAGTAAAAAGTACTCCAGATCCAACATTGCATTATTGCAGTTTGTCAAAAAGAGTTATGCTTCAAATGCATTGGTGTCATCTGCTTTAATGACAGGCCAGTTTAAAGCCTTATCAAGGTATGCCATGGATATCTTATATTTATCACCAAAGCGTTCCTTTTGCAGTCTCTTGGCTTCAGGGTAGCCCTGATCTGGATCCATATGAAAACAGCTACGCACTTGTGTGCTGTTTCTAGATGGTAAAGCAGAACTTTGCGGTGCTCAAAAGCTCTCATGAATAGGCGATATTCTAATGGATCTCCTTAGAAAACTGGAATGTTCGGTGATGGCAATGTTGATGCCCTTTGCTGCTTTATTAGGCTGCCGTTGCATTACAGTAACACAGATTATCTGAAGCTCGCATCACATCTGCGCCTCTTTCACTCAGTGTGGCTATGCAAATTCCCACATTTGCATTGTCATCAATCAGATTCAAGCATGCAATTCTTATTTTTTTGCAGTAAGGCTCAATCCAATTACCCCTAGCCCTACCCCTCCGTTTTGCGCGTTGACGTCTCAGGGTAGGGTGTCCCGATTCTTGTTGAGATTGAGGGGCAGGCGAAGGGTAGAGCTCATAGCCCTCGAAACAGAGGTTTTTCAGAGGCACACTCCAAACGGGAGGACTACGAGAAAGTTCACGGAATGCATCAGAAATCACTGAGGCAAGATGAATCGCGAGACGGTTAAACATGTTGGTGTTAAGCACCAGATGATTCCACCACGCACTTTATTTACTCTTATAATAACACTATAGCGTTTAAATTATAGGAAAAGGTATAATAGATTACCTTTCCGATCAGAAAAGACATTCATTGAGGAAGGGATGTGATAATCATGTTTATTCAAAGTTAAGAGCAGCTGCGCTGATTGTCAGCTGTTTGTCATGGAGAAATCCTGGCAGAAACTGTCCCGCAGTAGGGTCTGTCCTAACCTTGACTCCGCCAGATGGATTTGCTCCGCATATCCATCTGGAAACCTTCCGTTGAAGTAGTTTTGGAAAGGGGCGAAAATAC
>JAQIUQ010001807.1:0-27252 GCA_030378365.1 Hybognathus amarus | reverse complement strand
CTGAGCCCCCAAGAAGGGAAACCCTAGTGACGTCCCCTGAGAGTCTGGATGACCGTTCAAGCTCAACCAAGGGTCTTTAGTCCGGGTGATCAGGTTTTGGCCTTGTTGCCAATAGTAAACTCTCCTTTTCCTCTGCAAAAAATATATGGGTCCCTATAAGGTTATTCGACAGGTGTCAGACCTGAATTATTTACTTTCCACACCAAATCGTAGGCGTCCTATTCAGCTCTGTCACATAAATCTGTTGAAGTCCTATTACAGCAGGTCTTCAGTCTCTGGGGACAACAGAGTCTGGTGACTTGGTGATGCCTGTTCTCTTTAGCTGCTGCTGTTGAGCCTCCTAGGGCCTTGCATACTCCCTACATGGTGGCAGCATGTAATGGTGAGGATATGGTAGGTCCTGATGACGGTATGTTGAAACCTCGTCTGAGGAACTCTGAGAAACTGGGGGAGTTGAATACATTGTTTGGACATTTGCCAGAGGAATGTGCATTAGAACTGTCATCTCTGTTGTCTGATTTTCCTTCGTTATTTTCAGATATACCATCATGTACTCATTTAATTGAGCATGATATTGATGTTGGTAACACAGAACCAATAAGACAGCGGTTCTATCTGGGTGTCCCAAGAGAAACAGCGAACATCTAGAGGCAGAGGTGAAGTACCTGTTGGATAATGGGTTGGCTAAGCCTTCCTATTCGAGTTGGTCCTCTCCCTGTTTATTGGTCAGTAAACCTGATGGTACATATAGATTCTTGTAATCGAATTATCGTAAATTGAACAACATCACGAAATCAGATTCTTTTCCACTTCCAAGAGTTGAAGATTGTGTCGAATCGTGTAGGATCCGCAAGGTTTGTGAGTAAGTTTGACTTGTTGAAGGGTCATTATCAAGTCCCTTTGTCACCTCAAGCTCAGGAAGTTTCAGCTTTTATAACAATCATATTCTTTTAGGGTTATATTCTTACTCTGTAATGAGTTTTCGGATTCGAAACGCTCCCGCCACATTTCAACGACTTATGAATCGTGTCGTATCTGGGTTGCAGGGGTGTGCTGTGTACCTTGATGATGTGGTTGTGTATAGCGAGGAGTGGTCTGAACATCTGGACCGGGTCGGGCTCTGATCTACTGAGGCTTGTTGATGCTCGTCTCACTATCAATCTGGCCAAGTGCGAGTTTGCCCAAGCTACGGTTGCATATTTGGGGAAAATTGTAGGGCAGGGTCAAGTGAAGCCGGTCCATGCTAAAGTGGTGGCTATTGATAAGTTTCCTGTACCTACCACCAAAACAGAGTTGCGGCGCTTTTTGGGGATGGTAGGGTATTACCGTAGTTTTTGTTCCAACTTTTCTACGGTAGTAGCCCCTTTGACTAACCTGTTAAAAGCTAAAGTGAAGTTCGACTGGACTGTGACCTCTCAGAGTGCTTTTGATAATGTCAAGTTGTTGTTGACCTCGGCTCCAGTTTTGATGGCACCTCGTCTAGATCAGCCGTTCTGGATGCAGGTTGATGCAAGTCACGTGGGGGCTGGTGCGGTGCTCCTGCAGAGTGATGAGAAGGGGTGGGACAGGCCAATATGTTACTTCTCGAGAAAGTTTAATCTGTCATCAGTTGAATTATTCAACTATTGAGAAGGAAACATTGGCGTTAGTTTGGGGTCTAGCAGTTTGACGTTTATTTAGCTGGGGGTGCAGTTCCTATCACTGTTTACTCAGATCATAATCCACTGACATTCCTCCACTCTTTAAAGAGTCCTAGTCAGCGCCTTATGCGCTGGGTTTTATTTTTACAGCCATATAATTTAGAGAATACGGCATATTCGTGGCGTGGACAATGTAATGGCTGACGCTTTGTCCCGTGTCTCGGGTGGGCTGGAGTGAATGTTTGTCTTGTCCCATCTTTCTCTCTTCCTGTTTCTACACTCTTCTTCTGCCTAGTGTCCTTAAATGTAGCTTTCCAGGTACCGGGATTTGCTGGAGTTCTGGGATGAAGAGGATTGGAGTGGCTGGAGGAGGAAAAGGGGGGGGGTTGGGGGCCTGCAGACAGAAGAGTTTTTTCTGTCCGGTCCATGCATGCAGCTCATCAATATTTTGGAATTAAAGTTAAGTGCTCATTCTTTTTCATTTTGTTGTGTGGGTCTGAGGTGTTTTGCAGAGTCCTTTCAGGGGCCTCTGTTTTAAGGGAGGGGGTGTGACGATCTTGGACCTGTCAGCTCTTCCTTTTCCCTGTTCATTACGTGCTCTCCCTAATAGGTGAGACGAGCGCAGGTGTGGCGTTTTGCAGGTGATTGGTCCCGGGACCGCGTGTGGTTGCGTTCCTGGATGTTAAAAAACTCTCCCGAGTTGATGGAGAAGGAGGCCGCTTCTCCTTCTCTCCTGCACCGTTTTGCTGATTTCGTTTCTTTTTGCATTACACTTCACATACCCTGATGGCATTTGTTTTCTTTTCACGTTGTACATTTAAACTGACTTTAATTATTTTATGTTGTTCATTCCTTGTCTTTAATAAATACATCTTTATTTGAAAATCTAATAATCCGCGTGTCTCCCCCTCTCTGTTGCACAAGCCGGGCACTGGCAATGTGTAACAATATGTTGGTTTATTTACCTTATTTACAGCACAATTTTCTAATGTAAGCAGTGTTAGCAACAGTGAATTATCCTTCATAATAGCGCACATAACGTTACATCACTCAGATGTATTATTATTCATGTTGGGATGTGCTCATCTGCAATATTTTCATTTCAGATGTAAATAGACATTTTAAATAAGCGTGTTTAAGGTGTAACGTTATATGGTTATGTAAATCCATTATTAGAAACGTAACGTTACGTGTAGCCTACTTACTGGAGCTCCCCTGTTTAACTAGCTATAATAAAACATGTGTTTACAGCAAAATCACAACTATACTATACTGTCTAAGTCCTTTACACCTTCAACAGTTAAAACGTTTACTCTATAGTAGTTTAACACATACGATTTAAACACAAGGAACCGTGTTTACTCACATTTGAAACCCCCACGTCGCTGATCTCCGCGATGTTCGATAATGACGTATGCTCTCCCGTGGCCTCCTGGGATAGAAGAGTACCCATCGGACAGCACTCAAAAATCTGGGCGAAAGCAGTAGATCATCCGGGAACCTCTCGCCTACTCTTTTATGAATACTGATGTTTCGGACGTACTGCTTCTTTCACATACTGTTTTCGCTGTACTATTTAGTAGGAAAGTAGGCATATTCGGACGTACTTTAGGTATGCGTACGTCCGAATCTCGCGATGAATTAGCACGTCACCTGAGGTAATTCTCGCCTATTCTTTTATGGATACTAAGGATTCGGACATACTTTTCGCTTGCCTACTCTTTTTCCCATACTATATAGTAGGGAAGTATGCGGTTTCAGACGCAGCCTTACACAATATGCAGAGCAGTGGGTCCCGAGGACTGGAGTTGAGAACCACTGCTCTAAGGTGTTGGCGAGTGTCATGAGCACCCTGTCGTGGCGCCACCTGTACCTTCCCTGGGTGAGGGCTTTTTTACACCCGGACAGGATGTGTGCCAAGGTGCCCCCTATTCCCACAAAGCTTGCACAATGGGTCCTCTCTCATACCCCACTTGTACAAGTTTGTTGGGGTTGGCAGTGTGTCATACACTGATCTCAGCAGAAAGGAGATGCGGAACGGCTCCAGTCTCCATAGGTCCGCCCAGATAATCTTCCTCTTGGGAAGCTCCCATTTGGTCCAGGCTCCTTGGGAAGCTAGGTCCACTGCCGTGACCTTCGTCCTTCCTCTTCCAGGTTCTGTACCTCCTCTTGAATCATGGCTCTTCTTTCACTAGTTCCTGGCTTCCTCCACTTTTGGAAATGGGAGGTTCCAAGACCCCGTCTTCCTGTGCATGGGGCTCCAATTATGGGGCTCCCGTAGCTTCAATATGCTTTCAGGTTGTGCAACAGATGAATCAGCTGCCCACCTGCGCCCTGATCTTGTAATGACGCCTGCATGTCTGATTTGTTCATCTTTTGAGTCTCTGTATGTCATTACAACTCTACACTTTGCAACTTTGAATTCCTCAACCACAGATGAGAGAGGAAGTTGGATCAGCCCTGATCGTATATACAGTAGAGGCCTACTGCAGTGAAGCTTGGAGGGATTCCCAACCATTTTCAGAGGTGCTTATTGATTTTCCTCTCCATTCCTTCGACGCATGTCATCGGGACCTCGTACCACATGAGTCTTGGCAACAGTCCGTGCTGATAGAGCCAAGCTTTAAACTTCCCAGGGAGCCCTGATTTTTTAATCCTGCTCAACCATTCCTCCATCTGCTTTTCCGTACTGGCTTTGTTGTTTCTATCAGGATGTGAGTCATCAAACCACTTTCCGAGGCACTTGATTGGATTCTCCTCTATAGATGGAATCACTTCCCCTTGCACATGCAGCTTGAACCTGTTGGTCAATTTCCCGTTCCTGATCACCAAACTCCTGGATTTATTTGGCTTAAACTTCATTCTGGCCCATGTTGCCATGTGGTCCAGAACATTTAGCACCCACCTTGCCTCCACATGGGTTGTGGTCGTCACGGTAAGGTTGTCCATGTAACCTCTTATTGGGGGTTGTCGGATGCCTGACTCCATTTTTGGACCCCGGGCTTCCTCCTCCGCAGCTGATATTAAGAGGTTCATTCCTATGACGAAGAGGATGGGGGAGATTGTACAGCCAGTTATGATACCCTTTTCTAGGCTTTGCCACTGAGTTGTAAAATGGGCTGCGTTGAATCGTAGCTGGATTCCGCAAAAGTAGCTGGTGATCATTCTCTTGATGTGCTTTTGCCAACTACAGCAGATGTTATAAAACATCCAAGCCCTGAAGCTCCATCCTCTGGATTCGATCGATTGGTCTTGTCTGCCTTGCTGCTGGTTTGCGTCTGTAAGCTCTCTATAGCTTTCTGTTTTTAATCTAGTTGTTTATATTGCTAAATATAACTTACTCATATATTAGATATTGTTTCATATTGCCTATCACATTAATCTGACATTGCTAGCTTTTATCTAAATCGTTATTGCTAGCACAACACGCTAGGTTCTCGATAGCCTGCCATCAGTGTTTGTCATCTTTTTCTATCAAACAACTGTGGTAAGTAGGATCAGTCAACAAACACAGTGAGTAATGTCTTCTGTTATTGTCACTTGCTCTTTGTGTCACATGTATAGTATAGCCTTCTCTGTCAGCGACAAGGGCCACACATGTGATAAATGCAGGGAGATAGTCAGGCAGACAGAGAAGATTCAGAACTAGAGACTTGAATTGAGAGTAGTAAGAATGCAAGGGCTTTAGATACTGCTTTGGATGCGACTAGCTTTAGTGAACTCTGTACATTGCTCGGTTCCATCTGTAGAGCCCGTGCAGCAGGGCAACTGAGTGACCGTGAGACGCTATATAGTCGTGGGACAAAACACCGCTCTTTCGTTCAGATTATCATAAGAAATAGATTTTCCCCACTCAATGAAACACCCACTGAGAATCCTGTTGAAAATACCCTTGCCCTTGGTGATTCTAGGAACGTGAAAAAAGAGACACCAGCCACCATAGTCACGTTTGCCGGGAGCCAGAGCACCTGACTGATCAAAGCAAATTTAAGAGTGCTGACAAATGCTAATTATAAATTCTCTAAGACTATTATTCACGTCAGCACTAATGATGTTTGACTTCGCCAGTCGGAGATCACCAAAATTACAATTGACAATTGGAAGAAGTTTTGGAGCAGACCTGACCCGTTGAAAAGAGATGGTATTCATCAATCCTGGAATGGTGCTGCTGTTCTCTCTAGTAATATGGCACATAGTCTTAGAGCTCAAACATGACAATCTGGGGCTCAGATCAGGAAGCAGACAGACCGGCTGAAACTGACCATTTGCTAGCTGTTTCATGTCACTGAGGTCAGATAAATCCCATTACCAGACCCGGCCTCGAGCCTTTTGGGGGCCCTAAGCAGAATTTGATTTGGGGGCCCCTCCCACAACACGGAGTCACCTGTGTTTGACGATTATTGACACAAATGTCACGCAATAATGATACATTATAAATGAATACAATGAGGTTATGTATTAGGCTACTACAAAATTAATACTTAAATACTTGAAATAATACTTAATACTTAAAAAAAGATGCCTACTTAAATAAAAAAGTTAACAGTCTTAAAACTGTCTCAAAACATATAATATATATATCTCTATATATATATATATATATATATATATATATATATATATATATATATATATATATATATATATATATATATATATATATATACACATATATATATATATATATATATATATATATATATATATCTCATTGAGATTAAAAATCTATTTTCCAAGAGTGTCCTGGCCAAGACAGGCAGCAGCACAAATAACAAAGTTGCAGACATAAAAAAAACATATAACATATAGCATAAACATAAAACATAGAAGCAAGGATCATCCAAATAATTAATCATAACAACTACAGCCAGTATGTGTAGCCTCTATATCATTTAAAAGGTAATTTAAAAGCAGCCAGTGAAACTGGTTCCTGAAGATTTAAAAGAAATGATTTGCTAAAATTATGACAAAACTGAGAAATATAAGAGCAAGGCTTCAACAATGATACTTAGACCTATTGTTGAAAACTAAAAATATTACTATTTCTCAACTGTCTCAATACAGAGTAACTGTCCTCAAAATCTTTATTATTAATATCGTAACAGACTTTGTTAGATAGTACATGACATAATCCAACAAAGTCTGTTGTGGTTCCCTCTCAGTGACAGAGTACCTGACTTAAAGGCTCATTTTGCACCTCATTATGCAGGTCATTGTCTTCTCAGGTGTGAACCACAGCATTATTCATGATCATTCACGCTGCCACACATATTGTCTTTCCAAACAAAAAAAATACAAAATTTAAATCAATGTATGTAATTTTGTGAATGATTAGGCAGGATGATTTTCATATTTTTATTAGTTTTTAAAGCAAAAACTCTAGGTGACAACATCCATTGGTCAAAAGTCTTGTGGACGCATATTTAGTATCCACTAAATTTAGTGTTTTGTGGCCTTATTTCAGAAACTTTTTTTATAACCTTGCATAAACATTATTCTCTCAAAAATACAAACATGTACAAACATTTTGTGCACATATTATGGTAGCCCTGTTTGTGCTAAATAGTGTAATAACACCTTTGCCATAAATGTTTATAAGCAACTGAAAAAAAGCACAAATGTCAGGACATGTCAAAACATCTCAAGGACCCCAAAAACACCTTAGACACCACATTTATAAAGCTGTGCGTAGGATCCTTACTGAAAAGTGTACATGTGCCCAAAAGCCAAAAATGGTAAATAAATAAATATTCTGATTTATAAAATCATTCATATGCCAGAACCTGCGCAGAATTCCCTTATAAACCCCAGTCAGCGGAAGATTGTGCGCACATGCGTCTCCTCCCCCGAAATAACCATATATTGAGCTTACAACGCCTGAGTTTAAATATTCCTATCCTCATCTGCATATCCTTTGCATATGATTATTCATCCACGTGATACCATGTTAAGGTACAAGATGTTAGAAAAATATGAAATACAGATGTGCCGTGTCACAATAAATTATTATTTTTCTTTTTTAGTAGCCTATATCCTTGCCTTGTTTTTAAATCAAATAGTATAAAATACATTTCAGAGAAAGATTTTCTCAGTCTTTTCCACTGGCCAAATAGTATTTTTAATTAATTTATATTTTTAATGGAAAAAGATAGACATGGTTGTGCATTATTTGCATGGAACTATTTTTCTCAGACAATCTGCTATTGTCATGATTAGCAATTATCCTAGTTAAAAAACATTAAAACACAGCATGCCAGAGAAAAAGTGTTCAAAAGCATTGCATCCACAACAAATATTCTCATTTATTGAATATATACTGTATATATTTTGTGTAACTTCTCAAAAATATATACAGATATATTAATGATTTCATACAGTAATGATTTCATGTAGTTTAAGTGGCTTGTTTAGAAGATAGTTAACATCTTCCTGCAGCTTGTGAACACCCAACTACTGGTTAAAAGTATATTATATAAAAGTATACACTTCTATAGCAATATGATACTTCATATATTACTGCACATTGGTTTGAGAGAAACTGTATTTGTCAAAACAATACATGACATCTTATGCATTTCTTTGTACATATTTACTCTGCATTTTATAAACATTTTGCTTCAATACAATTAACAATAACAGTTTATTTCTTTACTATTAATTTACAGCATGCATATAGTGTACTGAGAAAGGCAACATGATATCTTAGGATTAGCATGACATTGTGTGTTCGCTCAGAAGATGTTTAGATGACCATCATTTTTTGTCGTTCAGGGAGGAGTGGATCAAGGCATGCCCTCTCAGACTCTGTGAGTTAGCTGATGTGATCTGTTGGAACATTTAATAGTCAGCGACATTCTGTGAAACAAATCCTTCATTACAAGAGAGCAAAAGTGGTTGCATTATTTTTCTGTTGCTTTCTTTCAGTTCCCCTTCGTTGTCACTCCAAGTTATGTCTGATGGACGACGAATGGTGTTTTGCTTAGAAAGCCTATCGACTTCGAGTATTACAAAACGAGCCAATGGCAAAGAAAAGCCATGGGTATGCCGGAATACGGACCTTGTGGGTATAAAGGAGGACGCCGGCAACATGCAGATATGTTTTCGCTTCAGAGCTAAGAAGTTCTCCTTACTCCTGCAGCCTATTCTCTGACTATCTTCGAGAATCTTCTAGACGAGCAGCTTCCAGTCAGTGTTGGTGTGATGGCGAGTTCCAGCGAGTTTCACATTCCTGCCTGCTGAACTGAACAGGGTGTGTTTCTCCCTGGGGCGCTTCAGCACTGCTGCAAGCTTTTCTCTCACAAACAGAGCATGCACGCGATCTGCCTGTGTATTTCTGAAGTGTGGTATTCTGATGAGGCTGATGGGGACAAGCTGTTTGGGCTTCGATCATGTTCAGACAGTGTTCGTGGATGCGTCACGTTCTCTCAGCAGGAACGGGACCATCGCAATGTAACAGTCGAGACTCGATGAGCTCAATAGAGCGGGAGTCCCCCTCATCTACACCCTGATCTATTTTTCTTTACGTGAGATAATACTTCGGCTGGTGGCCAGGGTGACCTAAGATGGCAGGTCTGGAACTAAACCAATGTTTTTTGGGAGATTTGGGGAATTTTTTAGAAATTCAAACAATAAATACAGTTTTGTGGCTCTTTAATGTGTAGCGCCTCAGTTCTACTGTAGCAGCACGTGAACTGATTACATTATCTACTGTAGTTATAGCACAAATAATATGAATAGAGTGCAGTCTTGGGAGTACCTCCAGGCCTGTGAGGGGCGATGAGGGTACGTGGTGAAGCAGGACGAGGCCAAGGGCCGTGAGAGAACAGCGCGAGGCCGGTGGCGTGATTGACGATGAGTGACACCTGCGCAACGCAACTCAATAGCTCCTACTAAGCCATAGGTACCTTGCTAAGGCCACGGGGGTGATCCCTCCTGGCTTGACTGAACTACCTGCACCTCCCTGGCTCCCTGCACTGCTGATGTCTCCCTGGAGGTGTCCTAGCCTGCCATGGTCCAAGTCCTGTGCCCCTTAACAAGCCTGGCCCTCCCCCAAGACCTTCTCCTCTCCACCACCCTCCTTTACTTTCTGTTAGTCTTGTTTGTGTTTTATGTTGGGTGTCAGGAGCTGCCCACAGAGTGGGGGGATCTGTCATGTCTAGTTTTTACTAGGCCAACACGTTTCCACATTGTTCAGAGCCAGCGTGACCGTAAATGAAACAGAGGTACAGGGCAGTGAGAGGCGCGTGTCACTGCCCCGGCAAGTTTCACAGTCAGTAATTCATACTGTAACATTCGTTGTCTTGTTGCGTCAAGTTGCAGTTTGTTTGAAATAACAAACCTGTTCACCCAAAGGAACATTCTGACGAGGACATCATTATCACAGCTTTTTGGTACAAAACAGCTTCCGTAGATACAACATGCATTTGAAAAAGCTAGGCCCTAGAGAGCATAATTCGTTTGAATGCAAAATACAATTTCACTGCTAGATGGGAGAAATTCCTACACATTGTCCCTTTAGGTCATTAGTCTTTGTGTATTTAAGCACTCATGTGTGCCTTGCTACTTGTTTGTGTAACTGCTGTTTGGTGAGTCTTATTCTTTGTTTAGGTAACACTTTATAATACTGTTTCTTACTTACTGCATGACTAATAAGGAATTACTGAAGAACTAATAGGTAATTCTTTATTAACACTTAAGTCACTACTGTTAACTACTAAGGTCTAAGAGTGTTAACTAACCAGTATGTAGAAGAATTGTATGATTGTGCTAAGTATCAGTTAGTTACTCAATGACTAATCAATTCTGTTATACCTCCTGAAGAACTACTATTAATTATGGTTCAAGCTAAATAACCATGAAGTAACTACTAATGAACACTCACGCAGTAGTTACTACAAAAATCCATTTTATTTTAGTAGTGGGAGTGGTGGATGAAGTGCACAAATCAAGTATTTGAGTAAAAGTACAGATACCACAATAAAATATTACTCCAGTAAAATAATAATTAAGCCTATTCATTTTCAAAATTACCTTTGTAAAAGTACAAAGGTGATTAAATTTTAAAGTGAAAAAGTAAACTTGAAAAGTAAAAAGCACAGATATTTTTTTTAGCCAGTTTTGGTCATTCTTCAGGCCTAATAAGATAGATAAGTGTAGCCATTTACCTATAGGATATATAGATCTGCAAATAACTCTTTATTTCATAAGCAAAAATTATTAATGTAACTCAATAATGTGCATTACATTCATAGTGTTTTTTTTACAGAAAGTTTGATTTTAGTCAGAACTATGTGGTAATTATTTATTAATTATTAATGGGTTCCCTATATTTTCACTTTAAAATACTATTTCAAGTTCTTAGTAATTCCTGAAGAATAATCTAATAATTATTTATTAATTACTAATAAGTTCCCTATATTTTCAGTTTCCCTCAGTCATTGCCTCAAATACATGAATTTACTCAATGGCATTCTATGCTGAGAAAAACCTGACACACACACACAGTACTGTACATAAAATATAAAATTAATCTGAGGTTAGTTATGGTAAAGAACTTATGTGGGGTTCCTTTCTGTAATTGATTTCTTGCAGAACACACTAACAAAACCACACAGGCAAACATTTAACATTATATGTATTTGTTAAAATTGCTACTTCTATTAATAAGGAAGGTCACAACTCAATGTAGTTCTGTGACTGTTCATTAGTTACCTTCTTAGTTATATTTCTTGAACCTTAATTGGTAGATAATTAGTAGCAGTTCATGAGGTATGACACAATTCATTAGTTATTGATTTACAAACTGTTACTCAACACAATCATACAATTCTATTACACACTGATTAGTTAACACATCTTACTTAGTAGTTAACAGTAGTGACAGATAAAATTTAACCCAATAAACATGCAGTATACTTTAAAAAGAGATACTTAGCACATTACATAGTTAAATATATCTAAAGATAAGTGCGAAGCCTAAAACAAGAAAAATAGAAAATATGTACTTGTTTAGCTTACATAAAGGAGAACATTCATTATCTCAATTGCAATTGCAAGCACAACAAAACATAATGTAAACATATTGACATACTGTATACTAATACTTCAAAGTCAAACTCAAATGGGTCAAACAAACTACTCAATCAGGAAACATCAGCTTATTTTTATTGGCCTATTTAGTTTTCTTAATATAAAATATTAAAATGTCTATTTAGTCAGTCCTTCCAGAAAAACGCGGCGTTTTTTTGTGATTGTTGCGGGCAAAAATCCTTGATTACGCGGCTCGTTTTCTTAAAAATGCGATGGAATATGCGGGATATTTATGCAATTTTATGCGATGAAATTGCGGGAACTTGCAAAAATTGCGGGAACTTGCAAAAACTGCGGTTTGATGAAAAAGAGAAAAAAAGTGATTCCCCCCCAACACCCTGTTCTCACTAGGCTACTACCTAATGTAAAGAGTCATTTCTTATTACTTTCTTTGATAAGCAAATTTCTCATCTTGTTTTATTTTTATTGAATTTTCAAAATCACAGAGTTTGATATCAAGTTCTTGACATTTCTTTTACACATTTTCTGATAAGTATAACATTTGATAAGTAAAACATGAGACAACAATAATTTGGGAAAAAAAACACGAAAAAGAAAAAGAAAAAAAGATAGAGGGCATCACAGACATATATTAAATTCCTTTAGCAGAGATACAGATCTTTTGGGCTTTTCAATTTTTTTATTTTTTTATTTATTTATTTATTTATTTATTTATTTTTTTACAGACTCAAAATACATTTTAAAGGCTGTTTTGAAATGAGCAAAGTTGGGTTTTGAGTTACTCCACTTAGTTTGATTAATATGAAATTTTCCTAATAATAGAAAACAAATTTATAACATACATTTTCTCTTATAGGAAAGTCAAAATCATTTGTATGAAGATGACAAATTTAAGACAAGGTTGCAATTCATTTTAAAACCTAGAAATCGAGACATCTCATTCCAAAAGATTGAAGAATATGGACATTCAAAGAATAAGTGCACAATAGATTCTCTTTCACAATTTCAAAAACAGCAAAGTTTTGTTTCAGACTGTAACGAGTGTAAATAAGTTGTGGCCCCTTTAAGAGCTGTGCGCTGAACTGTCTGCAGTGTTATAATGTGCGCCTCGGACACCCCATGTGTGCGGGTAATTTCTGTTTGATGCTTCTTTTATCTTTTTTTGTTTATATGACGGTAGAACATGTGACAGAATGTTATACGAGTTAGATTTGTGAGATGTCAACGCCTCCGCGAAGTCTGTCTGGCCGCTGCAATAACTTCAGCTGTGAGCTATCCCGTCGCGTAATTGCGTCACTTCATAACGTTCCCATGGAAACAGGGGGAAATGGCTGCTCTTGTATGAAGCAACGTAGACATTTTTCAACTTTCTGCTAAGATATATGTGACTTTTTTGCAGCGAAAATGCGAGGATTATGAAATCATGCAAACCCCGCATATTTTGCACGGAAATCGGCAATTTATGCGGCGAAAGTGTGGCTTATTTGAAAAATGCGGCCCCCGCATAAATATGCGGACTTTGGCTGATTTTGCATTTGAATTCAGCGATCGCATAATCGCGTTTTCTGGAGGGACTGTCTAGTAAGCTCCCAATGTTAACTACAGACAAGTTTTATTCAGCTTTATATAATTTTTTCTGGGCATTTTATTCACATTAAGAACATCAAGTTTGACAGCATAAACAATATGAATGAGCAAGCCAGAGGAGAACTGGCCCCGAACTGAGTCTGGGTTCTCCCAAGGTTTTTTTTTTTCTCATCCAATCTGATGGAGTTTTGGTTCCTTGCCACTGTCGCCTTGCTTTGCCTTGCTTTTGGGTTGCTTAGTTGGGTTTATTTAACATTTAACAATATTATTGATCCGTGTTGTACTACTTTCATGTCTATCACTGTGAAGCTGCTTTGATACAATCTGTATTGTGAAAAGCGCTATATAAATAAATGTGACTTGACTTAGACTTAATCTATACGACATGTTACCACTAGAGGGCAAAACGGGCATGTATGAGGGGAGAGCGGCTTGAGCAGTATATAGAAGAAGTGTGAAACACAATGTTATTGTTGCAGCCTGTTAATAAAGCGGCTCAGTGAACACTCAAAGCATAGGTCTTTATTTGTAAAAGAACCCAACACAACATGGTGTCAGAAGTGGCTGTGCTTTGAGAAAGAAGTCAGCTTCTGCGCCCGGCTAGTGATTATGAGCGAGGACGAACAAGAGACAGGAGCCTCAGCAGCGCAAGCAGCCACGGCGGCAGGTCCTGTAATGGCGGCGGCAACCTTCACCATTAAACCACCGGAGCCGTTTGATTTTGCAAAGCCTCAAGAGTGGGAAAGGTGGAGTAGACGGTTCGAGCGTTTTAGACTGGTAAGTAACATGATTAGCTCTTCGGAAGCAAACCAACTCAATATTCTGGTTTATTGCATGGGAGATCAAGGCTGACGACGTGCTAAGGGGGGCCTCGAGCTAAAGGCCATTTCAACAGACATTTTGTCCCAAGAAAGAAATGTGATTTACGAGAGGCAAAATTCAATAAGAGAGTGCAACAGCCATCAGAACCTGTGGACACATTTATTACAGCTTTTCATGCACTAGCAGAAAACTGTGAGTATGGTGCTCTTCATGATGATCTTTTGAAAGATAGGCTTGTAGTGGGTCTTAAAGATTCGTCTCTTTGCAGCTTGACAAAGATCTTACCCTTGCTAAAGCTATCACTGTGGCAAGACAATCTGAAGAAATAAAGAGACAGCGAACTGACCTGAGAGGCGAAGTTATCGCTGGCAAAACAGCAATGGATGCAGTACAAGTTAGAAAAGCCAAGCTGAACAAGTTCAAAACCAAAGAGCAAAAACAGTTTAAAACTGTTACAAAAACTGTTACAGGGCGGGTACAAAAGCCATACACATAAAACTAAAACCTGATGCAAAGCCCTTTTCGCTAAAAGTGCCAAGGCGTGTGCCACTGCCGCTTATGGGCAAAGTTAAACAAGAGCTAGACAGAATGGAAAGGTTGGGAGTTATTAGTCGTGTGGACGAGCCGACCGACTGGTGCTGCGGCATGGTTGTAGCTCCCAAAAAGGACAAAGAGAAGGTGCGTATCTGTGTGGACATGACACCTTTAAATCAGTCCATGTGTCGTGAAAGATGCATACTTCCTTCTGTAGACCAAACACTAGGCATGCTTACAGGTGCTCAGTATTTTTCTAAACTCTGACGCGAATATGGGGTTTTGGCAAATACCACTATCCAAAGAGTCGGCACTCCTCACCACCTTCATTACGCCATTTGGCAGGTACCATTTCAACCATTTACCATTTGGTATCTCCAGTGCGCCCGAACATTTCCAAAACATGATGGTGACGGAGGTTATAGCGGATCTCGAGGAAGTCGTCTGTCACATGGACGACATCCTGGTCTGGGATCGACCATAGACGAGCATGACACAAGTCATGAACATGTAGAAATGTGAGTTTACCAAACGAAAAGTCAAATTCCTTGGATTCATCATCTCAGCAGATGGAATGAGTCCTGATCCAGACAAAACCCACGCTGTTCAGAACATGAAGGAGCCAAGCAATATGAGTGAGCTCAGGAGTTTTCTCTGTATGGTGAACCAACTGGGAAGTTTATTCCAAATCTTTCAGAAAAGTATAAACCACTGAGAGACTTACTTTCAACAAAGAATATGTGGTACTGGGGGCACGACCAGCAAAAGGCGTTTCACAACCTTAAACAGGAACTGTCTTCTCCTCCTGTGTTACAGCTCTACAATCCCAATAAGCCACAGAAAATCTCCACGATGCCTCTTCATTTGGCTTGGGGCAGTCATGCTGCAGAAAGAGGGAGATGTGTGGTCACCAGTTGCTTATGCTTCCCGATCATAAACACCTACGGAGCAGCGCTACGTCCAGGTGGAAAAGAAGCGCTGGCTCTCACGTGGGCCTGTGAGAGGTTTAATGACTTTATCCTAGGCCTTCACTTTGAACTCGAAACCGACCACAAGCCACTAGTGAGTCTTGTGGGAGGACAAGCTTTGGATGCGCTTCGCCGCAGATACAGAGATTCCGAATGCGCTTAATGAGGTACTCACACAAAAAAGCACATCCCAGGCAAAAGTCTCACCACAGCTGACACACTCTCATGCTTACCGCTTACAAACAGTGTTACTGGCGCTCATACAGAGCTTATGGAAGACAATAATATTTATCTTGAATCTGTGCTAGAGGCACTTCCTACAAGCAGTAAATATCTGGCAGATCTTCAAGAGCAGCTGATGTCTGGCAGCGTCTGTTCTCAAGTCATAAGGTACTGTGCAGAAGGTTGGCCGCAATCGTAACCAGCTACAAGGAGCGGTGAAGTACTACTGGCCTGAGAGAGCTGTTCTGAGTGTGCACAACGGACTACTACTTAGGGGCACAAGGGTAGTTATTCCTGCTAACATGAGAACTCAGTTTTGGACAAAATACATGAGGGTCACCCTCGTTGGTGGTTAAGTGCAGAGAGCGTGCCCGTCAGGCTGTGTGGTGTCCAGGTTTAAGCAACCAGATCAGTGAACTTGTCCTCAAATGCAGACAGAGCATACAGGAAAGAGCCAATGCAAGAGAGCCTTTAATGCCCACAGATTTACCTGAAAGACCATGGCAGAAGTTAGGTGCTGATTTGTTTACTCTGAAAATAAAAACTACCTGTTACTAGTGGACTACTTCTCTAGGTATGTAGAGATTGCTCAGCTCAGCCCAACTTGCTATGCGAGTCATTGTGCATTTGAAATCAATATTTGCACGTCACGGAATACCAGAGATACTGATCATGGACAACGGCCCGCAGTTTGCATGTCAGGAAATGAAAGACTTCGCAAGTGATTACTGTTTTGAGCATGTGACCAGTAGTCCCAGGTACCCCCAAAGCAAAAGCTAAAAGCGTACAAAGCTTTATTAGCTTATAGGACTACAGCGCTGGCAAATGGCTACAGCCCTGCACAGCTACTCATGAGGCGTTGACTTCGTACCACCCTGCCGATGCTACCAGAGGCCTTACAGCCTTGTGTGGCAAATCTTCGACAACTTCGGTCATGTGGAGAGGGAGAGGAGAATGAGACAGACCGAATGTTTCAAACAAAAGACACAGAACAAGAGATCTGGATAAACTGATACCCGGAAACCCTATTTGGATTGCAAACTGCAAGAGCAACAGGCACGGTGAACATCTGTCCACTCAACTCCATGGTCCTATATCATCAGTACACCGCAGGGAACTTTCAGAAGAAACCGCAGTCATCTTATGCCTTTGCCGATATCAGAGACTCTTTCTGATACTTTCTGAGCCACAAGCACATCAAGCACCAGATGTTGTTCTACCAGGTCTGGTACAGAAGTGGTAAAACCAAAAAGACTGGATCTGTAAAAGAATGCATTAACATTTCTGTTATGCTTTTGAGTAAGTTCTGAATATGCCTTAAACTTAATACGAGTTTTTGCATAGAAAATGTTCTAATGTTTCAATAACTGTTTGATAAGGGAAAAGAAAATGCTAATGGTTTGATTTACAGTTAAGAGTAGTTAACTTACCTTCAGTAAGGGGGATGTGGTGTAATCTATATTACATGTTACCAGAGGGCAACACGGGCATGTATGAGGGGAGTGCGGCTTGAGCAGTATATAGAAGTGTGAGACGCAATGTTATTGTTGCAGCCTGTTAATAAAGCGGCTCAGTGAACACTCGAAAGCATCTGTCTTTATTTGTAAAGTAGAACCCAACACAACATCAAGAGTTAACTAAAGTTTAGACTGACTGGCTGCCTGCACATTCACTGTCCTCTGCGGCTGTGGCTACTGCAACTTGAGGGGGCTGGCTGCAGGACGACTCAGCTTCCACAGACAGTTTTTAATGTTTTATATAAAGATTTTGCTTTAGTATAATTTTCGGGACAATTAAGGTCTGTTTCGGGTATTGGGGAAAACAGCTTAGATTTCGGGACTGTCACAAATTTTCGGACTTCTCCTGGTCACCCTAAACAAAAATAAGAAGCCTACAATCTGAAAGTTTTGGAATACAGGAGTAGTAGCATCTACCTTTAATTCGGAAAAAACTGCTATGACATCTGTCGACTTTGGCGTTCGCTGTCTCTCTCTTTTTCTTTCCGTTTTTGATGTGACTTGCCTGCATGTGTCACTGTCTGCACTGCATCATAGCAAGTGCGATGAGCAGAGACGCTGCGATTGTATAGCTCGGACAGCGCAGGTGGAATGAACCATTGTGAGCAGAAGGGGTGTGACTGGAACTTTATTTGTTTTTTAAATGTCAAATATAGGGTCAAAACAGACAAAGTATACATTTAGTGAATGAGAGGTCCTCCAGCACATTTAATGTATGTATAAAATAGAGAAAATAAATAAGAAAAGAGAAAAGGGGGTGTGCTCTCTGGGCCCTAAATCAGCCTGGGCCCTTAGAATCATCCTAACCTTCCACCCCTTTACGGCGCCCTCGAGTAAGTGAAGAAATAGTTAATGAAAGAATTACCTATTAGTTCTTCAATAATTCCCTATTAGTTACGCAGTAAGTGAAAAACACTATTCTAAAGTGTTACCTTTGTTCTGCCAAGCCATATTCAAGTTTAGTCCTCACATTGGAGCAGTTTCCCATTTCTGTTCACCAGCAGGGGCTGATGCAGTTGACCGCCCTAGGGACGGCCCTGCATTTAAACCCATACCATATAGCAACACTGTTCATATTGTTGCCACATGTTAATTATTCTACCGGCCTGCTAGACTGCTAAATGTGGATAATTAGGCATTAAGGTTTAAGGTATTAAAACATTATAGCTACAAACGTTTCAAAGCTGCTTTGAAAACAATGTGTAATGTAAAAGAATAAATTCATATAATTTACTTGCATGTCTAACAATAAATTGATTTACTTCCAATATTAGAGAAAGAACTATTGAGCACATAGCATATCTTGACTGACACATAATCTCCAGGTTTAATGGGGACCATCTGAAGTTTCTTCCGGTTGAACACGGCAAATCTGTTTTAGGAAAAATTACTTTCACATTTCCATCACTTCGACCACAAAGTTCCTCAGTAGGTCTTTTACTCTCCTGTAAAATATCAAGAAAGGAACAAACAAAAAATATGTAAGAGCTTAATCATAATGGTTAAGGGTGTGAATCATTTAGGCATTCAAAACATTGGTAGAGCATCTTAGAGTATTACAATAGTATCTAAGAGTAAATCTATAACATTTCTCCTTCCCACTGCACTCTAAAATGATTGGTGGATTGACTTAAATATATATCCCACAAAATGATTGGTGGATTTACTCTAAAATATATATGCACCATTTTGCATCTCATACTTTAGTAATCCCAACTTTGGAATAATTTTACTTAAAATTACCAGAAAACCTTTGTTATATGTACTTAAATACTGCAACATTCTTAAAATATGTATGTAATGTGATTCATATATTTTTAAGTGGAAGAATGTTGCGTAAACTCAAATATTGGAAAAGTTGTATGAATAATTAATTATTTTTGTATTTTAATCTAATTACTTCTATAACTAATGGTTGTTCAGCCAATGAATCGTTTCTTTAGAGTGTGAAGGCAATCTGTATTTAGATAATACTGATAAAATAAAATTGATATCGGAAGTAATTTAAAGAAAAACTAAATAAATATATTTAGTGAAATATTTCATGGTTCCATAAAGGCTATATTTGGAATAACATACTACCTGGCTACTGAGTATACAGCTCTGGAAAAAAATAAATAAAAAAGAGACTTTAACCAGAATTTCTTTCATGTACTGCAGCCATTCCTCTCAGTTTCTACTGAATTCCAACAAAAGCACGCTCATTGTACTTAATGAGCTAACGATTAGGTGATCACCTGAACTAAATCATATTTAACAAGAAAATATCTGATGTAATCATCACTATCCTATTGTAATAGGGACCAGCTGGATAGTAGAAAACTAGCAACGACTAGAGGCTAGAACTGACTTTGAAGGTAATTGGAATTAAAAAAGAAAATATTGACCATTCAAAAACAGTTCAAAACAAAAGTTTTGAGTGGAGAAAATAAGGGTGAGTGCATGGCTGCTCATGAGTTTCGTGTGCCATGTGATCTTGTGGATTGTCTAGCCCCTCCCACCTTGTTACCTCGGTATTGGATTATTATTTCTCACCTATATCTCAGCAAAAAAAGAAACGTCCCTTTTTCAGGACTGTGTCAACAATAATGTTATAAAAATACAATAACTTTACAGATCTTCATTGTAAAGGGTTTAAACAACTGTTTTCCATGCATGTTCAATTTACCATAATCAATTAATTAACATGCACATGTGGAAATGGTCTTAAAGAACACTTAACAGCTTGCAGAGAGTGAGACACTTAAGGTCACAGTTCTAAAAGATCGCATGACACTAAAGAGACTTGTCGTACTCGACTGTGGTGAACACCCAAAAGAAAGAATAGCCTCGATGAGCACCATCCTGAATCTCGCGAGCTTTCAAGCTCTTTCATTTAGCTGACAGCATCAGTCTGCACACTTTCCGACTAAAGAAAATATCGGGAGCAGTTCAGCCGACCGAGCCTCCAATCGGCGTTGGCCTCGAGGAGCAGGGTTGAGGTGTGGCGGCGCAACGAGAGCGTGAACAGTTCGGTCCAAGGTAGCCATGGCGAGCTCTACCGGATGAAACTAAGCATCAGCCGTGGCTATCCGGACCATGTTTGCATCGCACCACAGAAGTACTCCCTCAGCTGAAGAAAGAGCAAAACACTGCTCTGAAGGCACTTTCTCAGAGGAAAAGATGCTTTCTGCTTCTCGCCAAACTGGGTTCGAAGCAAGGTTGCTCTGATTGGTCATAATTAGGCCAGTCGATCACGCCAACATAGGCCAATCAGCTGAACCAGCATGTTTTCCGTCCTCTCAAACACTACTTGACGGGCAAGGTTTCCCAGATTGGTATATGCGGGAGCAAATCCATACTGGCGGAGTACAGGTTAAAAGAAGGGTGCTGATGCAGAAGAAAGATGTTGGATCGCAGGGCTAAGAGGCTGAGGGCTACACCCAGGAAATGTACTCAGGGACTTGCCAGTGCCCTTGGTGGGAAGAGCGTAACATCCCCCACAGCGATGAGCTGCCAACTCTAGTCCAAGCCCATGGGCAGCAGACTGGACTGCAGAATTCAGAGCAGCTGGTGGCCCCAGCACACCAGATTGCTGACTGGCCCTTTTGATTTCCTTGCAGCCTCCCTCCATTCAGGGACAGATTATTCTCTTTCTGTTAGTCACGCCCTGTGAAACATTTTTAGTTCATGTCTTATGGTGTCTGACTCTTTTAGTGTTCATATCGCAATATGTACACACATTCAGTTTTCTTACCTGAAAGAAAAAACAGTTGAAAGTCAGAGGACGTTTCTCTCTTTTTTTGTGTTTCTTCTTTAACTTCTCGTCCAGTAAATATGTTGTGGGCGAAGTTCGCGGGCCTGGCATCCAGGCTCAAACTGTCTCAATCCAGCCCTGAAATGAAAGACTCGAGCTCGAGAAAGGCTGGTTCAGTGCCCTCTCGAGGAAGACACCATATTGCACCCTTGCAGCCGTGATGTGGACCAGGAGCTCTCAAGAACTTACCCAGTCCTTGAACCCACTGCTCTCTGCACGTTGTGCTGTCTCCTATTTTAACACACCTGATTTCAGATCCTCAGCCCCGTTCAGGAGAGACTTTGACGTCTATCGCCAGGAGCTGAGCAGTCTGAAGTCAGGGTGTGTTAAACGAGGGAGACATATGCTTGCAGTCCCAATTCGAATACTCACACTCTACGCCCCTAAAAGCACGTACTTTTCGGAGAAAAGACATATCTTTCCCAGTGTGATATACAAGCAAAAAGTAGGCAAGCTGAGGGACATAGTCATGTACGCCATCGTGTAACGGGACGGCTCTGTCACCGTGCTGGCGTGCATCCTGTCACCGTAAACTGCCCTGTCAATCATCTTGTCACAGTTAAAATGCCTCCATTCTATGTAATTCGATTTCCTACCGTTTCAGAGCACGTCATCTGCCAGTCGTGGGTCTTTCATGCAGATACTCTCCTCGTGTTTGCAATTTGAATATAATGATGCATTTAAAAAGTAATGGCTAAACGTGTCTCTCAAACGTTCACAATGCTGCTGCATATGCAATATAATGTGGACAACATTTAATAAATTCATTTCGTCCAGTTCAGATACTGATAATTAATCACTCAAACCTGTTTATCTAAACCTCTCTACACAGCCGCGGGGACTCGCGCGCCTCACGTGTCTGTAGTTTTTAACACTTTTCACTCGTGTTTTGTAGTTCTAACCAAATCCTCGTTAACCACGCAATGGTTTGTGGGCAATATCAGCCGTTGAGTGTGCACCGATCTACACTTCGGATTCTGACCGGAAATAGTAAGACCATCCGGGTATCTTTGAAACACTCATTTTCAACATACTGCGGTTTGGGACGTACTAATTCTATTTCGATGACTACTTTAGGACGGATAGTATGCGAATTGCGGACGCAGCAATGTGCATATGCAGAGCAGTGAGTCGTGAGGGACTGAGAGTTGAGAACCCCTGATGTAGCAGATCGAGCTTGTGGAAAGATGAGCTTGTGTGCATTTGTGAATCAAGACCGCAGAACAAAAGTCTCAAAAGTCACGTGATTCGTGCATGAAATTACATGTACAGATAAAGCATTTGTGGATTGTGAACAAAGCAATGTGAGAAAGGACAAATGTTTGATTTCTGTGTGTGGCAATCTCGCGTGCATTCGTGGAGTCGCTGTGTGTGTGGATCTCTCTGCGTGCATCTGTGGATTGCTGTGTGTGGATCTGTCACATGCATTTGTGGATTGATTTGCGTGTGTGGATCTTCTGCGGTGCATTTGTAGGATTGCTATATGTGTGTGGATTCTGTCATGCATCTGTGGATTGCTTTGTGTGTGTGGATCTGTCACATGCATTTGTGAGATTGGTTTGCGTGTGTGGATCTCATGAGTGTGCATTTGTGGATTGATTTGCGTGTGTCATCTCCGTCGCATTTGTGGATGGGTCACCACGCATCTGATCTCGCGTGCATTTGTGGATGGGTGCTCCGCATATGGATCTCTTGCGTGCATTTGTGGAAGGTATCGAGACTGTTTGCTCTCCATACCCATGGACTGAGTATGGAGGAGTGATCTAGCTCTAGATTTCATCAAAATATCTTAATTCGTGTTCCGAAGATGAACAAACAACATGAGGTGAAATACTGACAGATTTTTTCATTTTGGTGTAAACTATTCCTTTAAGAACCCCTATATATCTTCAAATAATTTCAATAAATCATGTTCCCATTCACTCGATGAATTTTAAAATGAATTCAACTAAATTCTATTTATAAGGTAAATCTTTTACATTTTAAGGCATTAACTAATGCCAATTCCTAATGCCAAAAATGTTTCTTGTTTCACCAAGTAATTTACTGGTCAGGCATTATTGCTAACAATTTGATGACTGAAATATATCTGTAGTACCACATTTTTGGCAATGTACCAACTTACCGCCCGTCACATTCTCGAGCGCAAAAACACTGCTTGCACAATTTCAGGAAATAGTTAAAAATAATTAGTACGTTAAAATAATAATTTAAATTGTTCATATGTGTTCCTTATCTTATTCCCAGATTTAACTTGATTGTGAACACAAATCAACCTATGACAAACCGAATTATACCGTAATCGTATTATCTGATACCATTGATAAAAGTCGATACCAAGGTTATTTTAGGCCTACAATTCTAACATATTTTTTATGAAAATCATGATTGTATTTTTTTCCCAAAAGTAAGGTTAATGTAAGCAGCCTCTTGCGAATACTCTCCTAAATGCGCTTATAAAACCATAAAGCCTACGATAGTTTTACTGTCCAATGACAGCCCATCTTATATTAACTTTGAGTGGAATGGAGAGATCAAAACTGTTAATTTGTTCCTAAGAAGTTTCAGAGTAGCACTTTAACAAAACTTTTAAATTGATAAAGAAAATATAAAACTGCCAAAATGGTTTTAAATGTTGGCTTTATTAAATTATGTTTAAACGTGAATAAACAGTCTCATATGTCTATTATTTTTAATACATGCCTACTAGTTATTCATTTATTGTTCTATTTTAACATTTTTAGTTAAAGGGCGTGTGTTACTGCAAGTTCACATTTTTGATTTTAAATAGTGTGTAATGTTGCTGTTGGTGCATGAACAGTATCTGCAAAGCTGCAGCACTGACAGTTTAGTGTAAGCAGAGATATTGTCTTTTTAAAATCAGGAAGTATAATTGCCTACAAAACGACTGACTTTTGGACTACAGCTGGGTTATGAGTCGTCGCTAACCCACACATTTGACATTAACCACTCCCTCCGGAATATCCAGGAAAGGCCATGATCATACACTCTAAAAAAGGTTATTCAGGGTTCTTTGCGGTGGTCATGGTGCTATATAGCAGCCACTAAATCCAGTTTGGTTCTTCAGGGGGTTCTTCAGCTGGGTCTCTGGGTGGTCGACATGTCTCTATGGAAACCTCTATGGTTTCCTTATGCATAGCACCATGTGAAAAGGTGAGTGCCATATGGCCTGAAAATGGTGCTCCTACTGATTTTCCAGACCCATGTCCAACCCACTTTTAGTGCTATTTAGCACCATTTTTTTAGAGTGTATTTCAGCAGCTCGCCTCGTCGAGTGTGTTGTTGTCTTCATGCGCAGATGTCAGGTACTTCTGTGTTATGAACTTCCATCGGGACGCTGCCTACTCGACAAACAATGGATACGATTTATGTTCCATTTATGTTCCCTGAAAGTGAATCGAAAATTGAATCAGCTAGGCTCTGTGTAGAACGCATTTTACGGAAGACAGCTTCCAGAATTGCACCGTAGTTCAAAATCTGGACAAGAAACTCGTTATGAAACATGAAGCAGTATCCAGACTTTAGAACAAGAGGCAGACACAACCGGACAGCAACCTGTAAAGTAGGCTTCAGACTTTTAATCATTTTAAATGTATTTGCATGTATAATTCCAGACGTAGCAAGTTGTGTTTTATTATTTTTAAAATGCCAGCGCTCGCTTTATAGGCTTTATGGGCTGAGCAGTCATACTCCTTGTGTCAACGACAAACGCGTCGGATACATTATGGACCTGCATTTTGTTTAAGTACTAATGTTGTAAACGTATTTACATGTTAAATATGTTTTACTACGTTATTTCTGATTTGATTGAGCAATTGTAAACCTGCCAAAACACTTGTTTAGTATACACCTAATAGTAGCCAGCCAGTTGTCTGATTGTCCGTGAGGCCCGGATGCTATTATGTTAACACAACGTGCATAAAGTTAAAAACATCACAATTATCGTTCAGAAACCTTTATTAAGAGGCCGTGTGTGCTGAGTGACCTGTTTTATACTCTCTTCAGCCTGCACAACTTCTCAAAGTTTGACTCTGCCTCAAACTCATACGGCAGGTGCTCGACATGTTTCACTCCCGGACCCGCAGCTCAGCGGCCTCCTGTCAAGGCTACTGGGCGTTAACCTTCGTACAACGCGAAAGAGCAGTACAGTTTAGCCAAATCACAACACACCAGCCCAAACAAACCAATGCTGTAGCCCACAACGCCATTACTGAGGGAGTGTTTTCGTGAGACCAGGACAGTGAGCCGGTCTGCCAGGGACAGAGGAGAGTGCGGCTGACAATAAAGGTGAACTTCATGAAAAATAACACTTTTAAAAAAGAACTATTAACAGATACATGTATCTTGCGCCCCATTTGAACACGATCATGCAAAAGAAAAAGCAGTAAACCCCACCTTTAACATAAAAAACAAGTAAATTGCACAACAATTTTAAAATGTCTGACTCATTTGTCGAGTATTAAAATGTAAATTTTTGATGCTTTAATTAAATTGATTTAATGCTATTCCTGTATTCTTTCGAGTTTTAGAAGGATGTCAGCAACAAATCCCTCGGATTCCCCAGCCTTCCATACTTAAGCACCTCTGTGACATTTAGTCACTTATCAGGTCAAAATCACAGTCCACAAACAGTGCACTAATTAAAAAAACGATCCTGAGCGCACTCATAGATGAAAGCGACACATTCTGATAAAAACAGTCTCAACGACTTCAGAATGCCGCAGCGCACTTGCCAGGTCATGTGGCGAAAAACCGACCGATAGCAAGCTTCTGTCCTTTTCCGTAACAACATTGAAAGTCGGCCGAACAGCTGAATAATCAGCTGTACAGGTCAGGTTTATCTCCATCACGTCCATATCTATTATCTCAGTAGTAAAAGCTAAATGCAAGGGCTAGAAAATCAATTAATCCTTTGCTTGATACTTCCACGATCTAGTCACTGCCCATGGAGAGCGGAAGTTCATGGTTGCATAGCAATGACCTACGCTACTGAGAGACATTTGTGGAAGACTCAAGGAGAAGGTGGCGAGGCCCTTCAGATGCAGTCCCAGATCTAGACACTTATTATAGGGTGTACTTTATCCAGATTCAGGGAAACGTGGTCATCGATTCATATCTCTGTAGGGAGGAGATAGATGGGCACAGTGGATGAGAGCACATGCCTTCCTTGGTGCTGGGGAGTTACCCGGGTTTTAGATCCACTGCTGAGACACCGACGCTGCCCTGAGCAAGACACTTAACCCTAGTTGCTTCCAGAGGCATGTCGACCTCTTGAATATAGCAATTGTTAGCGTGCTTTCGAGAAAAGCGTCGCTAAAGATGAGTAAATGTAAAAATGTAAAGAACCAAACTGGAAATGGATTCATGATGTACGCTTATTACATACATGATGCTACATTTTAAATACAAAAATGTATGGATTTAATAATAATGATGATAATAATAAGGATGTGAATAACACACATTATTATTATTATTAAAAACAGAACGATGACCACCATACATTCCAGGTAAGAGACATCAGCCCTTTTTGCAACCGAAGAAAATGGATAGAGGCACCTGGGCAGAGAAGGTCAGTCAGGGTCAATCTTCCAGCTGGCTGGCAGGAAGCTCCCCACTGGCCATGCCCACGTGCACCTGTCAGTGGCTGGCTGGCAGCGGCCAGTCTGAGCCTGGCATGGTCACGTGGTGCTGGTCAGTGTCAGTGGCTGGCTATGCCTGTAGTTGTCTGTCATGTCCCTTGGCAAGCTCTTCGAGAGAAACTCAGTGATTTTTGACAATTTTGTGTTCACTCCCTCTCAGCTCGGTTATTACTGAATCTGTTGAGACCATGAATGTGCGGCATCAGTGGGGATTCATGTTTTGGGAACTGTTATCCCCAATTTAGACCAGTCGAAGTCGCCGTGATCAGACTTGGCAGGCTTTGTCTCGAACTGGCTCGACATTCATGGAGTCAGCGCTGCACATTTGCGATATAACTCGTTGCCTGACACTCTCGCTACAAGGAAAAAAATTGTTTCTTATTATAAATAATGCCATGCATTACTCTTGTGTACGATTTATTTTGGGATGTTATCGCATAAACCAGGCAAGCT
>JAQIUQ010001806.1:0-18979 GCA_030378365.1 Hybognathus amarus | reverse complement strand
TTTTTAGGGGGGCTAGGCAGAAGTTTATGAATCTATATGTTTAGATAATAAGAAGATAATAAGAATATAGATAATAAGAAGTTAGATAATAGATAATAAGAAGTTTATTATCTATATGTACCATCAGGTCAGTAAACCTGATGGTACATATAGATTCTGTACCGATTATCGTAAATTGAACAACATCACGAAATCAGATTCTTTTCCACTTCCAAGAGTTGAAGATTGTGTCGATCGTGTAGGATCCGCAAGGTTTGTGAGTAAGTTTGACTTGTTGAAGGGTCATTATCAAGTCCCTTTGTCACCTCGAGTCTCAGGAAGTTTCAGCTTTTTATAACATCATCTGGGTTATTACATCACTCTGTAATGAGTTTCGGTTTGACAAACGCTCCCGCCACATTTCAACGACTTATGAATCGTGTTCGTATCTGGGTTGCAGGGGTGTGCTGTGTACCTTGATGATGTGGTTGTGTATAGCGAGGAGTGGTCTTGAACATCTGGACCGTGTTCGGGCTCTATTTACTAGGCTTGTTGATGCTCGTCTCACTATCAATCTGGCCAGAGTGCGAGTTTGCCCAAGCTACGGTTGCATATTTGGGGAAAATTGTAGGGTAGGGTCAAGTGAAGCCGGTCCATGCTAAAGTGGTGGCTATTGATAAGTTTCCTGTACCTACTACCAAAACAGAGTTGCGGCGCTTTTTGGGATGGTAGGGTATTACCGTAGTTTCTGTTCCAACTTTTCTACGGTAGTAGCCCCTTTGACTAACCTGTTAAAAGCTAAAGTGAAGTTCGACTGGATGTTCAATAATGACGGTATGCTCTCCCGTGGCCTCCTGGGATAGAAGAGTACCCATTGGACAGCACTCAAAAATCTGGGCGAAAGCAGTAGATCATCCGGGAACTTCTCGCCTACTCTTTTATGAATACTGATGTTTCGGACGTACTGCTTCTTTCACATACTGTTTTCGCCTACTATTTAGTAGGAAAGTAGGCATATTCGGACGTACTTTAGGTATTGCGTACTAGGGGTGTAACGAGACACAAAACTGACGGTTCGGTTTTCCCACGGTTTTGACGTCTCGGTTCGGTTCGATTCGGTTCGGTTTAGAAAGCTAAAATGGCTTTTTTTTTTAAACAGTGGTTTAATGAAAAAAAGATCTTTGTCTTTAAATTAATTCAGTTACAATTAAACATTTCACAAGGATTAAAAAAAAAATCTGCTAATGCTGTGAACTATTGAAGGCTGCACATTACTATAGCATTAAATGTTGTAGCCTAGACTTTTAACCTAAATTCAGATGCCATTTATTTTTTAGATATAATAATCAACACACAACACATTGTATGAAAATATGTAAACTGAACATAAGGCAGTTTTTACATTAACTTGTGTTTTTACTCTAATAATTTACACAGTTGTCATTTTCATGAAAGATATTTTAAGCATAAATTAAATAATCAAGATATCATTAACAGGTTAAGTAAAATATAATATACAGGCTAACATAGTGCATTTATTTAGTGCAAAGGTTCATTTATAGGAAGTTGTGGACACTGAATCACTTGCCTGCTGAGGTAAATATAATGCTAGTGACAACAAGCTAAAGCTTTGCTGTTTTATTGACGTCTTTCCGCTGCTGAAACACTGATTGAGCGATTACACGAGTTATGATGCCTTTCAGTAAGTATACTGTATCTTTCAACATACCTTCAGGTGTCTTTTCTGTAACTGAGAGAGATGATCGCGTTTACTCGCGCGCCGCGCTGCCGCTTGAAATGAGGAGCCTAGTAAGCGATCTGTCACGTCACATCAAAGAGCGCCAAAACGCCATTTATTGTTTGAATTTCGTGATCAAATAGACAGAATCTGAAAGATTACACCTTGCTTATTATCGAAAGTAACAAAACACGGAGCTTGTTATTTGGTGTTAATGGTGGTTAGGCTACAAAACTGAATTCATTGTGTACTGTTTACATAAGACATGAGGTCCATTGAGCCGGGCTGGGCGGGGCCGGGGTAGCAGGGGGCGGGGTGGGGCGTGTTCGGTACGCAATGACAGTATCGCGATCGAATCGTGAGATCAGTATCGCGGTTTTTCGGTTCGGTTCGAAAATCATTACACCCCTAATGCGTACGTCCGAATCTCCGCGATAAATTAGTACGTCACCTGAGGTAATTCTCGCCTATTCTTTTATGGATACTAAGGATTCGGACATACTTTTCGCTTGCCTACTCTTTTTCCCATACTATATAGTAGGGAAGTATGCGGTTTCAGACGCAGCCTTACACAATATGCAGAGCAGTGGGTCCCGAGGACTGGAGTTGAGAACCACTGCTCTAAGGTGTTGGCGAGTGTCATGAGCACCCTGTCGTGGCGCCACCTGTACCTTCCCTGGGTGAGGGCTTTTTTACACCCGGACAGGATGTGTGCCAAGGTGCCCCCTATTCCCACAAAGCTTGCACAATGGGTCCTCTCTCATACCCCACTTGTACAAGTTTGTTGGGGTTGGCAGTGTGTCATACACTGATCTCAGCAGAAAGGAGATGCGGAACGGCTCCAGTCTCCATAGGTCCGCCCAGATAATCTTCCTCTTGGGAAGCTCCCATTTGGTCCAGGCTCCTTGGGAAGCTAGGTCCACTGCCGTGACCTTCGTCCTTCCTCTTCCAGGTTCTGTACCTCCTCTTGAATCATGGCTCTTCTTTCACTAGTTCCTGCCTTCCTCCACTTTTGGAAATGGGAGGTTCCAAGACCCCGTCTTCCTGTGCATGGGGCTCCAATTATGGGGCTCCCGTAGCTTCAATATGCTTTCAGCTTGTGCAACAGATGAATCAGCTGCCCACCTGCGCCCTGATCTTGTAATGACGCCTGCATGTCTGATTTGTTCATCTTTTGAGTCTCTGTATGTCATTACAACTCTACACTTTGCAACTTTGAATTCCTCAACCACAGATGAGAGAGGAAGTTGGATCAGCCCTGATCGTATATACAGTAGAGGCCTACTGCAGTGAAGCTTGGAGGGATTCCCAACCATTTTCAGAGGTGCTTATTGATTTTCCTCTCCATTCCTTCGACGCATGTCATCGGGACCTCATACCACATGAGTCTTGGCAACAGTCCGTGCTGATAGAGCCAAGCTTTAAACTTCCCAGGGAGCCCTGATTTTTTAATCCTGCTCAACCATTCCTCCATCTGCTTTTCCATACTGGCTTTGTTGTTTCTATCAGGATGTGAGTCATCAAACCACTTTCCGAGGCACTTGATTGGATTCTCCTCTATAGATGGAATCACTTCCCCTTGCACATGCAGCTTGAACCTGTTGGTCAATTTCCCGTTCCTGATCACCAAACTCCTGGATTTATTTGGCTTAAACTTCATTCTGGCCCATGTTTCCATGTGGTCCAGAACATTTAGCACCCACCTTGCCTCCACATGGGTTGTGGTCGTCACGGTAAGGTTGTCCATGTAACCTCTTATTGGGGGTTGTCGGATGCCTGACTCCATTTTTGGACCCCGGGCTTCCTCCTCCGCAGCTGATATTAAGAGGTTCATTCCTATGACGAAGAGGATGGGGGAGATTGTACAGCCAGTTATGATACCCTTTTCTAGGCTTTGCCACTGAGTTGTAAAATGGGCTGCGTTGAATCGTAGCTGGATTCCGCAAAAGTAGCTGGTGATCATTCTCTTGATGTGCTTTTGCCACCTACAGCAGATGTTATAAAACATCCAAGCCCTGAAGCTCCATCCTCTGGATTCGATCGATTGCTCTTGTCTGCCTTGCTGCTGGTTTGCGTCTGTAAGCTCTCTATAGCTTTCTGTTTTTAATCTAGTTGTTTATATTGCTAAATATAACTTACTCATATATTAGATATTGTTTCATATTGCCTATCACATTAATCTGACATTGCTAGCTTTTATCTAAATCGTTATTGCTAGCACAACACGCTAGGTTCTCGATAGCCTGCCATCCGTGTTTGTCATCTTTTTCTATCAAACAACTGTGGTAAGTAGGATCAGTCAACAAACACAGTGAGTAATGTCTTCTGTTATTGTCACTTGCTCTTTGTGTCACATGTATAGTATAGCCTTCTCTGTCAGCGACAAGGGCCACACATGTGATAAATGCAGGGAGATAGTCAGGCAGACAGAGAAGATTCAGAACTAGAGACTTGAATTGAGAGTAGTAAGAATGCAAGGGCTTTAGATACTGCTTTGGATGCGACTAGCTTTAGTGAACTCTGTACATTGCTCGGTTCCATCTGTAGAGCCCGTGCAGCAGGGCAACTGAGTGACCGTGAGACGCTATATAGTCGTGGGACAAAACACCGCTCTTTTCGTTCAGATTATCATAAGAAATAGATTTTCCCCACTCAATGAAACACCCACTGAGAATCCTGTTGAAAATACCCTTGCCCTTGGTGATTCTAGGAACGTGAAAAAAGAGACACCAGCCACCATAGTCACGTTTGCCGGGAGCCAGAGCACCTGACTGACATCAAAGCAAATTTAAGAGTGCTGACAAATGCTAATTATAAATTCTCTAAGACTATTATTCACGTCAGCACTAATGATGTTCGACTTCGCCAGTCGGAGATCACCAAAATTACAATTGACAATTGGAAGAAGATTTGGAGCAGACCTGACCCGTTGAAAAGAGATGGTATTCATCAATCCTGGAATGGTGCTGCTGTTCTCTCTAGTAATATGGCACATAGTCTTAGAGCTCAAACATGACAATCTGGGGCTCAGATCAGGAAGCAGACAGACCGGCTAAACTGACCATTTGCTAGCTGTTTCATGTCACTGAGGTCAGATAAATCCCATTTACCAGACCCGGCCTCAGAGCCTTTTGGGGGCCCTAAGCAGAATTTGATTTGGGGGCCCCTCCCACAACACGGAGTCACCTGTGTTTGACGATTATTGACACAAATGTCACGCAATAATGATACATTATAAATGAATACAATGAGGTTATGTATTAGGCTACTACAAAATAATACTTAAATACTTGAAATAATACTTAATACTTAAAAAAAGATGCCTACTTAAATAAAAAAGTTAACAGTCTTAAAACTGTCTCAAAACATATAATATATATATCTTATATATATATATATATATATATATATATATATATATATATATACACTCACCGGCCACTTTATTAGGTACCCCATGCTAGTAACGGGTTGGACCCCTTTTGCCTTCAGAACTGCCTCAATTCTTCGTGGCATAGATTCAACAAGGTGCTGGAAGCATTCCTCAGGGAGTTTGGTCCATATTGACATGATGGCATCAGCACAGTTGCCGCAGATTTGTCGGCTGCACATCCATGATGCGAATCTCCCGTTCCACCACATCCCAAAGATGCTCTATTGGATTGAGATCTGGTGACTGTGGAGGCCATTTGAGTACAGCAAACTCATTGTCATGTTCAAGAAACCAGTCTGAGATGATTCCAGCTTTATGACATGGCGCATTATCCTGCTGAAAGTAGCCATCAGAAGTTGGGTACATTGTGGTCATAAAGGGATGGACATGGTCAGCAACAATACTCAGGTAGGCTGTGGCGTTGCAACGATGCTCAATTGGTACCAAGGGGCCCAAAGAGTGCCAAGAAAATATTCCCCACACCATGACACCACCACCACCAGCCTGAACCGTTGATACAAGGCAGGATGGATCCATGCTTTCATGTTGTAGACGCCAAATTCTGACCCTACCATCCGAATGTCGCAGCAGAAATCGAGACTCATCAGACCAGGCAACATTTTCCCAATCTTCTATTGTCCAATTTCGATGAGCTTGTGCAAATTGTAGCCTCAGTTTCCTGTTCTTAGCTGAAAGGAGTGGCACCCGGTGTGGTCTTCTGCTGCTGTAGCCCATCTGCCTCAAAGTTCGACGTACTGTGCGTTCAGAGATGCTCTTCTGCCCACCTTGGTTGTAACGGGTGGTTATTTGAGTCACTGTTGCCCTTCTATCAGCTCGAACCAGTCTGGCCATTCTCCTCTGACCTCTGACATCAACAAGGCATTTCCGCCCACAGAACTGCAGCTAACTGGATGTTTTTTTATTTTCCGGACCATTCTCTGTAAACCCTAGAGATGGTTGTGCGTGAAAATCCCAGTAGATTAGCAGTTTCTGAAATACTCAGACCAGTCCTTCTGGCACCAACAATCATGCCACGTTCAAAGTCACTCAAATCACCTTTCTTCCCCATACTGATGCTCGGTTTGAACTGCAGGAGATTGTCTTGACCATGTCTACATGCCTAAATGCACTGAAGTTGCCGCCATGTGATTGGCTGCTTAGAAATTAAGTGTTAACGAGCAGTTGGACAGGTGTACCCAATAAAGTGGCCGGTGAGTGTATATATATATATATATCTCATTGAGATTAAAAATCTCTTTTCCAAGAGTGTCCTGGCCAAGACAGGCAGCAGCACAAATAACAAAGTTGCAGACATAAAAAAAACATATAACATATAGCATAAACATAAAACATAGAAGCAAGGATCATCCAAATAATGAATCATAACAACTACAGCCAGTATGTGTAGCCTCTATATCATTTAAAAGTAATTCAAAAGCAGCCAGTGAAACTGGTTCCTGAAGATTTAAAAGAAATGATTTGCAAAAATTATGACAAAACTGAGAAATATAAGAGCAAGGCTTCAACAATGATACTTAGACCTATTGTTGAAAACTAAAAATATTACTATTTCTCAACTGTCTCAATACAGAGTAACTGTCCTCAAAATCTTTATTATTAATATCTAACAGACTTTGTTCAGATAGTACATGACATAATCCAACAAAGTCTGTTGTGGTTCCCTCTCAGTGACATACAGTATCTGACTTAAAGGCTCATTTTGCACCTCATTATGCAGGTCATTGTCTTCTCAGGTGTGAACCACAGCATTATTCATGATCATTCACGCTGCCACACATATTGTCTTTCCAAACAAAAAAAAAATACAAAATTTAAATCAATGTATGTAATTTTGTGAATGATTAGGCAGGATGATTTTCATTTTTTTATTAGTTTTTGAAGCAAAAACTCTAGGTGACATCCATTGGTCAAAAGTCTTGTGGACACATATTTAGTATCCACTAAATTTAGTGTTTTGTGGCCTTATTTCAGAAACTTTTTTTATAACCTTGCATAAACATTATTCTCTCAAAAATACAAACATGTACAAACATGTTGTGCACATATTATGGTAGCCCTGTTTGTGCTAAATAGTGTAATAACACCTTTGCCATAAATGTTTATAAGCAACTGAAAAAAAGCACAAATGTCAGGGCATGTCAAAACATCTCAAGGACCCCAAAAACACCTTAGACACCACATTTATAAAGCTGTGCGTAGGATCCTTACTAAAAGTGTACGTGTGCCCAAAAGCCAAAAATGGTAAATAAATAAATATTCTGATTTATAAAATCATTCATATGCCAGAACCTGCGCAGAATTCCCTTATAAACCCCAGTCAGCGGAAGATTGTGCGCACATGCGTCTCCTCCCCGAAATAACCATATATTGAGCTTACAACGCCTAGTTTAAATATGCCTATCCTCATCTGTATATCCTTTGCATATGATTATTCATCCACGTGATACCATGTTAAGGTAGAAGATGTTAGAAAATATGAAATACAGATGTGCCGTGTCACAATAAATTATTATTTTTCTTTTTTAGTAGCCTATATCCTTGCCTTGTTTTTAAATCAAATAGTATAAAATACATTTCAGAGAAAGATTTTCTCAGTCTTTTCCACTGGCCAAATAGTTTTTTTAATTAATTTATATTTTTAATGGAAAAAGATAGACATGGTTGTGCATTATTTGCATGGAACTATTTTCTCAGACAATCTGCTATTGTCATGATTAGCAATTATCCTAGTTAAAAAACATTAAAACACAGCATGCCAGAGAAAAGTGTTCAAAAGCATTGCATCCACAACAAATATTTCTATTTATTGAATATATACTGTATATATTTTTTGTAACTTCTCAAAAAATATATACAGATATATTAATGATTTCATACAGTAATGATTTCATGTATTTTAAGTGGCTTGTTTAGAAGATAGTTAACATCTTCCTGCAGCTTGTGAACACCCAACTACTGGTTAAAAGTATATTATATAAAAGTATACACTTCTATAGCAATATGATACTTCATATATTACTGCACATTGGTTTGAGAGAAACTGTATTTGTCAAAACAATACATGACATCTTATGCATTTCTTTGTACATATTTACTCTGCATTTTATAAACATTTTGCTTCAATACAATTAACAATAACAGTTTATTTCTTTACTATTAATTTACAGCATGCATATAGTGTACTGAGAAAGGCAACATGATATCTTAGGATTAGCATGACATTGTGTGTTCGCTCAGAAGATGTTTAGATGACCATCATTTTTTGTCGTTCAGGGAGGAGTGGATCAAGGCATGCCCTCTCAGACTCTGTGAGTTAGCTGATGTGATCTGTTGGAACATTTAATAGTCAGCGACATTCTGTGAAACAAATCCTTCATTACAAGAGAGCAAAAGTGGTTGCATCATTTTTCTGTTGCTTTCTTTCAGTTCCCCTTCGTTGTCACTCCGAGTTATGTCTGATGACGACGAATGGGGTTTGCGCTTAGAAAGCCTATCGACTTCGAGTATTACAAAACGAGCCAATGGCAAAGAAAAGCCATGGGTATGCGGAATACGGACCTTGTGGGATAAAAGGAGGACGCCGGCAACATGCAGATATGTTTTCGCTTCAGAGCTAAGAAGTTCTCCTTACTCCTGCAGCCTATTCTCTGACTATCTTCGAGAATCTTCTAGATGATCAGCTTCCAGTCAGTGTTGGTGTGATGGCGAGTTCCAGCGAGTTTCACATTCCTGCATGCTGAACTGAACAGGGTGTGTTTCTCCCTGGGCGCTTCAGCACTGCTGCAAGCTTTTCTCTCACAAACAGAGCATGCACGCGATCTGCCTGTGTATTTCTAAGTGTGGTATTCTGATAGATTAGGCTGATGGGGACAAGCTGTTTGGGCTTCGATCATGTTCAGACAGCGTTCGTGGATGCGTCACGTTCTCTCAGCAGGAACGGGACCATCGCAATGTAACAGTCGAGACTCGATGAGCTCAATGAGAGCGAGAGTCCCCTCATCTACACCCTGATCTATTTTTCTCTACGTGAAATAATACTTTGGCTGGTGGCCAGAGTGACCTAAGATGGCAGGTCTGGAACTAAACCAATGTTTTTTGGGAGATTTGGGGAATTTTTTTAGAAATTCAAACAATAAATACAGTTTTGTGGCTCTTTAATGTGTGGTGCCTCAGTTCTACTGTAGCAGCACGTGAATCTGATTACATTATCTACTGTAGTTATAGCACAAATAATAGGAATAGAGTGCAGTCTTGGGAGTACCTCCAGGCCTGTGAGGGGCGATGAGGGTACGTGGTGAGCATGACGAGGCCAAGGGCCGTGAGAGAACAGGCGCGAGGCCGGTGGCGTGATTGACGATGAGTGACACCTGCGCAACGCAACTCAATAGCTCCTACTAAGCCATAGGTACCTTGCTAAGGCCACGGGGGTGATCCCTCCTGGCTTACTGAACTGCCTGCATCTCCTTGGCTCCCTGAACTACCTGCACCTCCCTGGCTCCCTGCACTGCTGATGTCTCCCTGGAGGTGTCCTAGCCTGCCATGGTCCAAGTCCTGTGCCCCTTAACATGCCTGGCCCTCCCCGAAGACCTTCTCCTCTCCACCACCCTCCTTTACTTTCTGTTAGTCTTGTTTGTGTTTTATGTTGGGTGTCAGGAGCTGCCCATAGAGTGGGGGATCCGTCATGTTGTAGTTTTTACTAGGCCAACACGTTTCCACATTGTTCAGAGCCAGCGTGACGTAAATGAAACAGAGGTACAGGGCAGTGAGAGGCGCGTGTCACTGCCCCGGCAAGTTTCACAGTCAGTAATTCATACTGTAACATTCGTTTGTTTGTTGCGTCAAGTTGCAGTTTGTTTGAAATAACAAACCTGTTCTCCCAAAGGAACACTCGACAAGGACATCATTATCACAGCTTTTTGGTACAAAACAGCTTCCGGAGATACAACATGCATTTGAAAAAGCTAGGCGCTAGAGAGCACAATTCGTTTGAATGCAAAATACAATTTCACTGCTAGATGGGAGAAATTCCTACACATTGTCCCTTTAGGTCATTAGTCTTTGTGTATTTAAGCACTCATGTGTGCCTTGTTACTTGTTTGTGTAACTGCTGTTTGATGAGTCTTATTCTTTGTTTAGGTAACACTTTATAATACTGTTTCTTACTTACTGCATGACTAATAAGGAATTACTTGAAGAACTAATAGGTAATTCTTTATTAACACTTAAGTCACTACTGTTAACTACTAAGGTCTAAGAGTGTTAACTAACCAGTATGTAGAAGAATTTTATGATTGTGCTAAGTATCAGTTAGTTACTCAATGACTAATCAATTCTGTTATACCTCCTGAAGAACTACTATTAATTATGGTTCAAGCTAAATAACCATGAAGTAACTACTAATGAACACTCACCCAGTAGTTACTACAAAAATCCATTTTATTTTAGTAGTGGAGTGGTGGATGAAGTGCACAAATCAAGTATTTGAGTAAAGTACAGATACCACAATAAAATATTACTCCAGTAAAATAATAATTAAGCCTATTCATTTTCAAAATTACCTTTGTAAAAGTACAAAGGTGATTAAATTTTAAAGTGAAAAAGTAAACTTGAAAAGTAAAAAGCACAGATTTTTTTTAGCCAGTTTTGGTCATTCTTCAGGCCTAATAAGATAGATAAGTGTAGCCATTTACCTATAGGATATATAGATCTGCAAATAACTCTTTATTTCATAAGCAAAAATTATTAATGTAACTCAATAATGTGCATTACATTCATAGTGTTTTTTTTTACAGAAAGTTTGATTTTAGTCAGAACTATGTGGTAATTATTTATTAATTATTAATGGGTTCCCTATATTTTCACTTTAAAATACTATTTCAAGTTCTTAGTAATTCCTGAAGAATAATCTAATAATTATTTATTAATTACTAATAAGTTCCCTATATTTTCAGTTTCCCTCAGTCATTGCCTCAAATACATGAATTTACTCAATGGCATTCTATGCTGAGAAAAACCGACACACACACACAGTACTGTACATAAAATATAAAATTAATCTGAGGTTAGTTATGGTAAAGAACTTATGTGGGGTTCCTTTCTGTAATTGATTTCTTGCAGAACACACTAACAAAACCACACTTTAACATTATATGTATTTGTTAAAATTGCTACTTCTATTAATAAGGAAAGTCACAACTCAATGTAGTTCTGTGACTGTTCATTAGTTACCTTCTTAGTTATATTTCTTGAACCTTAATTGGTAGATAATTAGTAGCTGTTCATGAGGTATGACACAATTCATTAGTTATTGATTTACAAACTGTTACTCAACACAATCATACAATTCTATTACACACTGATTAGTTAACACATCTTACTTAGTAGTTAACAGTAGTGACAGATAAAATTTAACCCAATAAACATGCAGTATACTTTAAAAAAGATACTTAGCACATTACATAGTTAAATATATCTAAAGATAAGTGCGAAGCCTAAAACAAGAAAAATAGAAATATGTACTTGTTTAGCTTACATAAAAAGGAGAACATTCATTATCTCAATTGCAATTGCAAGCGCAACAAAACATAATGTAAACATATTGACATACTGTATACTAATACTTCAAAGTCAAACTCAAATGGGTCAAACAAACTACTCAATCAGGAAACATCAGCTTATTTTTATTGGCCTATTTAGTTTTCTTAATATAAAATATTAAAATGTCTATTTAGTGAACTTCCCAATGTTTACTACGGACAAGTTTTATTCAGCTTTATATAATTTTTTCTGGGGCATTTTATTCACATTAAGAACATCAAGTTTGACAGCATAAACAATATGAATGTAAGCCAGAGGAGAACTGGCCCGAACTGAGTCTGGGTTCTCCCAAGGTTTTTTTTTTTTTCTCCATCCAATCTGATGGAGTTTTGGTTCCTTGCCACTGTCGCCTTGTTTTGCCTTGCTTTTGGCTTGCTTAGTTGGGTTTATTTAACATTTAACAATATTATTGATCCGTGTTGTACTACTTTCATGTTATCACTGTGAAGCTGCTTTGATACAATCTGTATTGTGAAAGTGCGCTATATAAATAAATGTGACTTGACTTGACTTAATCTATATGACATGTTACCACTAGAGGGCAAAACGGGGCATGTATGAGGGGGAGAGCGGCTTGAGCAATATATAGAAGAAGTGTGAAACACAATGTTATTGTTGCAGCCTGTTAATAAAGCGGCTCAGTGAACACTCAAAGCATAGGTCTTTATTTGTAAAAGAACCCAACACAACATGGTGTCAGGAAGTGGCTGTGCTTTGAGAAGAAGTCAGCTTTGCGCCCGGCTAGTGATTATGAGTGAGGACGAACAAGAGACAGGAGCCTCAGCAGCGCAAGCAGCCACGGCGGTAGGTCCTGTAATGGCGGCGGCAACCTTCACCATCAAACCACTGGAGCCGTTTGATTTTGCAAAGCCTCAAGAGTGGGAAAGGTGGAGTAGACGGTTCGAGCGTTTTAGACTGGTAAGTAACATGATTAGCTCTTCGGAAGCAAACCAAGTCAATATTCTGGTTTATTGCATGGGAGACAAGGCTGACGACGTGCTAAGGGGGCCTCGAGCTAAAGGCCATGCAGTGTCAGTAATACAATGCAGTCAAAACAGCTTTCAACAGACATTTTGTCCCAAGAAAGAATGTGATTTACGAGAGGGCAAAATTCAATAAGAGAGTGCAACAGCCATCAGAACCTGTGGACACATTTATTACAGCTTTTTATGCACTAGCAGAAAACTGTGAGTATGGTGCTCTTCATGATGATCTTTTGAAAGATAGGCTTGTAGTGGGTCTTAAAGATTCGTCTCTTTGCAGCTTGACAAAGATCTTACCCTTGCTAAAGCTATCACTATGGCAAGACAATCTGAAGAAATAAAGAGACAGTCGAACTGACCTGAGAGGCGAAGTTATTGCTAGCAAAACAGCAATGGATGCAGTACAAGTTAGAAAAGCCAAGCTGAACAAGTTCAAAACCAAAGAGCAAAAACAGTTTAAAACTGTTCCAAAAACTGTTACAGGGCGGGTACAAAAGCCATACACATAAAACTAAAACCTGATGCAAAGCCCTCTTCGCTAAAAGTGCCAAGGTGTGTGCCACTGCCGCTTATGGGCAAAGTTAAACAAGAGCTAGACAGAATGGAAAGGTTGGGAGTTATTAGTCATGTGGACGAGCCGACCGACTGGTGCTGCGGCATGGTTGTAGCTCCCAAAAAGGACAAAGAGAAGGTGCGTATCTGTGTGGACATGACACCTTTAAATAAGTCCGTGTGTCGTGAAAGATACATACTTCCTTCTGTAGACCAAACACTAGGCATGCTTACAGGTGCCTCACCACCTTCATTACGCCATTTGGCAGGTACCATTTCAACCGTTTACCATTTGGTATCTCCAGCGCGCCCGAACATTTCCAAAACATGATGGTGATGGAGGTTATAGCGGATCTCGAGGAAGTCGTCTGTCACATGGACGACATCCTGGTCTGGGATTCGACCATAGACGAGCATGACACAAGACTGCATGCTGTCCTGCAGCAGGCAGAGAAAGCCGGCGTTACATTGAACATGTCGAAATGTGAGTTTACCAAACGAAAAGTCAAATTCCTTGGATTCATCATCTCAGCAGATGGAATGAGTCCTGATCCAGACAAAACCCACGCTGTTCAGAACATGAAGGAGCCAAGCAATATGAGTGAGCTCAGGAGTTTTCTCTGTATGGTGAACCAACTGGGGAAGTTTATTCCAAATCTTTCAGAAAAGTATAAACCACTGAGAGACTTACTTTCAACAAAGAATATGTGGTACTGGGGGCACGACCAGCAAAAGGCGTTTCACAACCTTAAACAGGAACTGTCTTCTCCTCCTGTGTTACAGCTCTACAATCCCAATAAGCCACAGAAAATCTCCTCTTTCATTTGGCTTGGGGGCAGTCATGCTGCAGAAAGAGGGAGATGTGTGGTCACCAGTTGCTTATGCTTCCCGATCATAAACACCTACGGAGCAGCGCTACGTCCAGGTGGAAAAAGAAGCGCTGGCTCTCACGTGGGCCTGTGAGAGGTTTAATGACTTTATCCTAGGCCTTCACTTTGAACTCGAAACCGACCACAAGCCGCTAGTGAGTCTTGTGGAAGGACAAGCTTTGGATGCGCTTCCGCCGCAGATACAGAGATTCCGAATGCGCTTAATGAGGTACTCACACAAAAAAAGCACATCCCAGGCAAAAGTCTCACCACAGCTGACACACTCTCATGCTTACCGCTTACAAACAGTGTTACTGGCGCTCATACAGAGCTTATGGAAGACAATAATATTTATCTTGAATCTGTGCTAGAGGCACTTCCTACAAGCAGTAAATATCTGGCAGATCTTCAAGAGCGGCTGATGTCTGGGCAGCGTCTGTTCTCAAGTCATAAGGTACTGTGCAGAAGGTTGGCCGGATCGTAACCAGCTACAAGGAGTGGTGAAGTACTACTGGCCTGAGAGAGCTGTTCTGAGTGTGCACAACGGACTACTACTTAGGGGCACAAGGGTAGTTATTCCTGCTAACATGAGAACTCAGTTTTGGACAAAATACACGAGGGTCACCTCGTTGGTGGTTAAGTGCAGAGAGCGTGCCCGGCTGTGTGGTGGCCAGGTTTAAGCAACCAGATCAGTGAACTTGTCCTCAAATGCAGACAGAGCATCCAGGAAAGAGCCAATGCAAGAGAGCCTTTAATGCCCACAGATTTACCTGAAAGACCATGGCAGAAGTTAGGTGCTGATTTGTTTACTCTGAAAATAAAAACTACCTGTTACTAGTGGACTACTTCTCTAGGTATGTAGAGATTGCTCAGCTCAGCCCAACTTGCTATGCGAGTCATTGTGCATTTGAAATCAATATTTGCACGTCACGGAATACCAGAGATACTGATCATGGACAACGGCCCGCAGTTTGCATGTCAGGAAATGAAAGACTTCGCAAGTGATTACTGTTTTGAGCATGTGACCAGTAGTCCCAGGTACCCCCAAAGCAACGGCGAGCTGGAAAGAGCTGTCCAACAGTTAAAAATCTCCTCAAGAAAGCTAGTGATGCGTACAAAGCTTTATTAGCTTATAGGACTACAGCGCTGGCAAATGGCTACAGCCCTGCACAGCTACTCATGAGGCGTTGACTTCGTACCACCCTGCCGATGCTACCAGAGGCCTTACAGCCTTGTGTGGCAAATCTTCGACAACTTTGTCATGTGGAGAGGGAGAGGAGAATGAGACAGACCGAATGTTTCAACAAAAGACACAGAACAAGAGATCTGGATAAACTGATACCCGGAAACCCTGTTTGGATTGCAAATGCAAGAGCAACAGGCACGGTGACATCTGTCCACCCAACTCCATGGTCCTATATCATCAGTACACCGCAGGGAACTTTCAGAAGAAACCGCAGTCATCTTATGCCTTTGCCGATATCAGAGACTCTTTATGATACTTTCTGAGCCACAAGCACATCAAGCACCAGATGTTGTTCTACCAGGTCTGGTACAGAAGTGGTAAAACCAAAAAGACTGGATCTGTAAAAGAATGCATTAACATTTCTGTTATGCTTTTGAGTAAGTTCTGAATATGCCTTAAACTAATACGAGTTTTTGCATAGAAAATGTTCTAATGTTTCAATAACTGTTTGATAAGGGAAAAGAAAATGCTAATGGTTTGATTTACAGTTAAGAGTAGTTAACTTACCTTCAGTAAGGGGGATGTGGTGTAATCTATATTACATGTTACCAGAGGGCAACACGGGCATGTATGAGGGGAGTGCGGCTTGAGCAGTATATAGAAGTGTGAGACGCAATGTTATTGTTGCAGCCTGTTAATAAAGCAGCTCAGTGAACACTCAAAGCATCTGTCTTTATTTGTAAAAGAACCCAACACAACATCAAGAGTTAACTAAAGTTTAGACTGACTGGCTGCCTGCACATTCACTGTCCTCGCGGCTGTGGCTACTGCAACTTGAGGGGGCTGGCTGCAGGACGACTCAACTTCCACAGACAGTTTTTAATGTTTTATATAAAGATTTTGCTTTAGTATAATTTTCGGGACAATTAAGGTCTGTTTCGAATTGTGGGGAAAACAGCTTAGATTTCGGGACTGTCACAAATTTTCGGGACTTCTCCTGGTCACCCTGAAACAAAAATAAGAAGCCTAAATCTGAAAGTTTTGGAATACAGGAATACGGCAATCTACCTTTAATTTGGAAAAAACTGTGTGACATACTGTCGAGCTTTGGCGTTCGCTGTCTTCTCTTTTTCTTTCCGTTTTTGATGTGACTTGCCTGCATGCGTCACTGTCTGCACTGCATCATAGCAAGTGCAATAAGCAAGAGACGCTGCGATTGTATAGCTCGGACAGCGCAGGTGGAATGAACCATTGTGAGCAGAAGGGGTGTGACTGAAACTTTATTTGTTTTTTAAATGTCAAATATAGGGTCAAAACAGACAAAGTATACATTTAGTGAATGAGAGGTCCTAGCACATTTAATGTATGTATAAAATAGAGAAAATAAATAAGAAAAAGAAAAAGGGGGTGTGCTCTTCTGGGCCCTAAATCAGCCTGGGCCCTTAGAATCATCCTAACCTTCCACCCCTTTACGGCGCCCTTGAGTAGTGAAGAAATAGTTAATGAAGAATTACCTATTAGTTCTTCAATAATTCCCTATTAGTTACGCAGTAAGTAAAAAACACTATTCTAAAGTGTTACCTTTGTTCTGCCAAGCCATATTCAAGTTTAGTCCTCACATTGAGCAGTTTCCCCATTTCTGTTCACCGCGGGGCTGATGCAGTCGACCGCCCTAGGGACGGCCCTGCATTTAAACCCATACCATATAGCAAATTGTTCATATTGTTGCCACATATTAATTATTCTACCGGCCTGCTCTAAACTGCTAAATGTGGATAATTAGGCATTAAGGTTTAAGGTATTAAAACATTATAGCTACAAACGTTTTCAAAGCTGCTTTGAAACAATGTGTAATGTAAAAAGAATAAATTCATATAATTTACTTGCATGTCTAACAATAAATTGATTACTCCAATATTAGAGAAAGAACTATTAGCAACATAGCATACCTTGACTAACACATAATCTCCAGGTTTAATGGGGACCATCTGAAGTTTCTCCGGTTGAACACCGCAAATCTGTTTTAGGAAAAATTACTTTCACATTTCCATCATTTCGACCACAAAGTTCCTCAGAGGTTCTTTTACTCTCCTGTAAAATATCAAGAAAGGAAAAAACAAAAATCTGTAAGAGCTAATCATAATGGTTAGGGGTGTGAATCATTTAGGCATTCAAAACATTGGTAGAGCATCTAAGAGTATTACAATAGTATCTAAGAGTAAATCTATAACATTTTCTCCTTCCCACTGCACTCAAAATGATTGGTGGATTTACTTAAAATGTATATCCCACAAAATGATTGGTGGATTTACTTAAAATATATATGCACCATTTTGCATCATACTTTAAGTAATCCCAACTTGGAATAATTTTACTTAAAATTACCAAGAAAACCTTTGTTATATGTACTTAAATATCGCAACATTCTTAAAAATATATGTAATGTGATGCATATATTTTTAAGTGAAAGATGTTGCAATGAACTCAAATATTGGAAAAGTTGTATGAATAATTAATTATTTTTGTGTTTAATCTAATTACTTCTATAACTAATGGTTGTTCAGCCAATGAATCGTTTTTTAGAGTGTGAAGGCAATCTGTATTTAGATAATACTGATAAAATAAAATTGATATTCGGAAGCAATTTAAAAGAAAAAAAACTAAATAAATATATTTAGTGAAATATTTCATGGTTCCATAAAGGCTATATTTGGAATAACATACTACCTGGCTACTGAGTATACAGCTCTGGAAAAAAATAAATAAAAAAAGAGACTTTAACCAGAATTTCTTCATGTACTGCAGCCATTCCTCTCCAGTTTCTACTGAATTCCAACAAAAGCACGCTCATTCTACTTAATGAGCTAACGATTAGGTGATCACCTGAACTAAATCATATTTAACAAGAAAATATCTGATGTAATCATCACTATCCTCTTGTAATAGGACCAGCTGGATAGTAAAAACTAGAACGACTAGAGCTAGAACGACTTCGAAGGTAATTGGAATTAAAAAAAGAAATATTGACCATTCAAAAACAGTTCAAAACAAAAGTTTTGAGTGGAGAAAATAAGGGTGAGTACATGGCTGTCATGAGTTCTCTAGGTGCAAAAAAGGTCAGTAGGGGTTCAATCTTCAGCTGGCTGGCAGGAGCTGCCACTGGCATGTCACGTGACCTGTCAGTGGCTGGCTGCAGCGCGGCCAGTCTGAGCCTGGCATGTCACGTGACCTGTCAGTGTCAGTGGCTGGCTATACTGTAGTTGTCTGTCAGTCTGCCTTTGGCAAGTTTCAGAAACCATTGATTTTTGACAGTTTTGTGTTCCTCCCTTTCTAGCTCATTTATTATGAATCTGTTGATATGATTATGCTATTTAGTAGGATTGATGTTTTGGGGACTGTTATCCCAATTTAACCAGTCAAATTGCCATGATCTAGACTTGGCAGGCTTTGCTCGACTCGCTCGACGTTCATGGAGTCAGCCGTGGCAGATTTGCGAGCATAACTCGTTGCCTGACACTCTCGCTACAAGGAAATAAATTGTTTTCTTATTATGAAATAATGTCATGCATTTATTCTTGTGTACGATTGATGTTTTGGGACTGATATCGCATTGAAACCAGT
>JAQIUQ010001805.1:0-24658 GCA_030378365.1 Hybognathus amarus | reverse complement strand
TGGGCCCTGGTGTCCCTGACACCCGAAAATGATTGCATACTCAGTCGAGTTACCTCCTGAACGCGCTGGTTGACTCAATCTAACCCAGCCTAGAGAATCTCACAAAGAGTCGGACGACGTCTCGTCCCTTGTTGAACACTATCACTTAGTAATAAGGTCTCTAGTGTTCTTGTCTCACACTATCACTTAGTAAGTAAGGTCTCTAGTGTTCTTGTCTCACACTATCACTTAGTAGTAAGGTCTCTAGTGTTCTTGTCCCACACTATCACTTAGTAGTAAGGTCTCTAGTGTTTTGCTCAAATGTCTTGTTCTACTAACTAACCTTGCTGCGCAGCTTAAATGACAGACAGATTTCAGTAAATGTCCCTTAGATGGCTCTTTATTTCAGCTGGGAGTCCTCTCGAGCAGTACTCAGAGAAGTCTCAACACAATCAGAAAATACAACAGACTTTATAGTGCAAAGCCAGACACATCAAAAATAGAATCATCATCACTAATCAAAAATCATTGTCACGCTCTACCCGCATGATTTGTCACATTGGTTAAAACAAGCCCCCCTCCTTTGTTAGTAACATCAGCCTATGTTTAAGGAACAGAACATTTAGTATTTTGTCAAGATTCAGCCTTACCGAGGTTATATTGGGTCATATATTTGTTAGATGGTTAGTTCATGTGGATGGCTACATCCTGAAATAAAGGAAGTAAGTCTCATTATGTTTTATTGTTAGAATTAGAAATGGAAAGTTTTAGTCGTCTTCAGACAGAGAAGTAGGAAGCATGATAGATTGTATCACATGAGAGGAATATTGAAATCATGATATCTGATAGAAATACAAAATCAGAACGTTAGTAATATGATTAACTTCTACTGATTATAATATAAAATCAGAACTTTATGGTTAGTGACATGATTGACTTTGTCTATTATAATTTTTCCACGACATTTCCACCCTCTGGTCATAAATTTCTATGACCATTAAAATCTGATTTGGTTAGTACATCACATTATTGATTTTGGAAAATTATCAAATTACTGATTCACTATCAGGCTGATTTGCCACAACTGCATTTGGCAGACCCCGTGCAATAGCAAAATTACGGTATTGGACTTCTGCTCGCTCAATCGGGCTCAACCGCCTCAGGCTGACCGGGGGCAATGGCCCATGGACAGCCGGATGCAACTGCTCATAGTGAGAGTCTTCTTCTTCTTCCTCATCTCTCCTACTTCCAATACCTCCCCAAACAATGCTTCTGATAAACCTTCCTAGACAAGCTCGGATACATTTGATCAAACACCCAATAATAATTACTGCCATGAGCAGGGCAGCAACTACTGGTAACAAGAGCTTAAGTATGGGTCCGAAGATATTACCAAAAGCACTGCGGAAGGCATCAGCGAATCCAATCTAAGTCCCATCCTGATTGGTTTGTTCTTTGCCTGCTCATCCTGCCACAGATCATCCCGCACCTTTGTCATATCGTCCAGCACTTTCGGGATGGAACTCCCATCCTCATCATAAGCTGGAATGAAAGTACAACATTCTTTTCCAAGTTTTACACACACTCCCCCTTCCTCCGCGAGAATTCCGTCCAATACCCTTGCTACTGGCTCTGGTAGCAGAGGATATGGATAAGCAGCAGAGAAGGAGGAGTGTGCACAGACATAACAATCTTTGTTGGGTGCTAGTTTTTTAGCTGCATAATTAGCATATTTCCAGAACAAATTAATCTCATAGTGATTTCTTTCTGTGTCGGATGAATAGTCATGATGAACAGGCAGAACTTCCCTTTTCTTTCTACCCTGGTCACATCCTGGAGGAAATTCAAACAGAAACAGCAGTATAATCAACATCAACACACTTGCAGATATAATAACACATATGCTACATTTAAACACTTTGTCAGACCACATTCGTTCTCAGGTGTGCTGGTCGTCGCGTTGGCCCCACAGACGTCTGAAACGTTCCATGTTCACCTTGATTGCTCTTTGCGAGCAGTAGCAAGGTCTTTCCCTCGTAGGTAGAGGAGGCACGTTACCAGCACGTCCTTTTGTTTTTCTTCCTCTACTTTCCTCTGGATGGCGGTTGGTGGGGCTTGCAGTGTGACACGTGAACCCAAGCGTCACGCTCGGAAACTTTGATTGCTGTATTCGTTGTTAGAATAATCTCATACGGACCCAGCCACCTCGGGTTGTACCACGCCTTACGTCTGTGATCCTTGATCCAGACCCACTGTGCCTGGCTCGTAACAGTGCTGTGTCTCCGTTCCTGGAACCGGCAAAGCAGCTTTGACCTGGGAATGAATTGTTTTGATAGTTTTGGTTAGTGACAATATATATTTCCTCATTTGCTCGTCTACCCCCGCCAAACCCTCCTGGGGAGGAGGTTCAATTCCTACTCGCATGGGCCGACCTGTAAGAATTTCATGTGGGCTGAGGGTTGTCCTCGTCCCTTTTTCGGGCTCTTATGGCCATTAAAACAATGGGCAGAGCCTGAACCCACGTCATTTCAGTCTCAGCCATAACTTTACACAATTTGTTCTTTATTGTCTGATTTGACCTCTCACATGCTCCTCCTGATTGTGGCCTGAAAGAGCAGTGTCTTCTCAAATTTATTTGAAGTCCTTTTGCCAATTCAGTTATTACCTTATTTACAAAATGAGTTCCATTGTCACTAGACAATTTTTCAGGTACCCCCCATCTGGGAATTACCTCTCTTATCAGAGCTTTTGCTACAGCCACAGCATTAGCTTTTCTGCATGGGAAACACTCAACCCACTTTGAAAACATGTCAACAATCACAAGACAATATTTATACCCTTGACATGGTGTTAACTCAATGAAATCCATCTGTAGATGCTGAAAAGGAAGGTCAGGTGTGGGGTGGGCAGAGTAAATAGCTTTTTTACTCTGTCTTCCCACATTATTCGCTGCGCAAATATGGCAATTTCGGCAAAATTTTTCTGCCACTGATGTAAATCCTGGAGCCACCCAGGATGTACTTATCAGATCATTCATAGCCATTTTTGAGGCATGGTCTAATCCGTGGGCCCAATTTGCAAAATTAGGATACAATTGTTTGGGTAAAAATGGTTTGTCGGTTTTGGTATCTATCCAGACACCTTCGTCATTTTTTACACCCTTTACTGACCAGTACTTTAATTCCTGATTTGTACCCAGCCTTTGAATTTCAGTTAATGATGGTGGCACTGGGGTAATATCGGTAGAAAGGGATGCAAAACCTATAAAGTCAGTCAGTCTACATCCTGTCAGCGCTGTGTTTTTTGCTACAGAGTCAGCGAAATTGTTACCTTTTGATACTTCATCGTCTGTCCTCATGTGTGCTGCGCATTTGCAAATAGCAATTTCTTTTGGCATTAATAAATTCTCGAGTAATTTATCAATCAATTTTGAATGTGCCACCGGTTTCCCATTAGCAGTGAGAAAACCCCGGTTTTTCCAAACTGCTCCATGGTCATGACACACACCAAACGCATAACGTGAGTCAGTATATATAGTTACCGAATGACCCTTAGCCAGTTCACATGCACGTGCAAGTGCTGCAAGTTCTGCTGCTTGAGCTGAATGATTTTGTGGTAAACACTCGGTCTCAACGATCTCAAATTTTGTGCAAATTGCATATGCAGTTGAAAGCAATCCTGTATGTGGATTTCGGAGACACGTATCCATCCACATAATAAACCAATTCAGGATTTGGCAATGGTGTGTCTAGTAAATCGAGTCGCGGTTTTGTCACTATTTCTACCACCTGAGTACAATCATGGGGTTCCCCGTCTTCGTCAGTCGGTAGCAGTGTAGACGGGTTCAACACAGTGCATCTTTTTAATGTGACATTTGACATTGTGAGTAGGACGTTCTGCCAGTGCAGTGATCGGGCAGCACTGAGGTGAGCTGTCCTTGACTGCACTAACAGAGCGTGTACTGCGTGAGGAACATGCACTATTAGTTGATGGAAAGCCACCAAATCTGAACATGCCAACACTGCTTCGACTGCAGAGGCTATGGATCGTAGGCACTGTGGCATTCCTTGTGCAACAGTGTCCAATCGTTTCGAATAGTATGCTACTGGACGCGACGATCGCCATGAGGTTGTGTTAGAACAGCAGACATAAACCCTTTTTTTTCAGATACAAATAATTCGAAAATTTTTGTATAATCAGCTAACCCTAGGCTAGGTGCAGTAGCAAGTGACAACTTTAGTTTTTCAAATGCTATTTTACGTTCCTCTGTCCAGGTTACTGGATCAGTCATTTTCTGAACCTCATGTGCTGCAATGAGGAGAGGATTTGAAATTTCAGCATAATCTTGGATCCATGGTCTACAGTATCCTGTTATTCCTAGAAATGACATCATTTGCGATTTCGTAATTGGTTTCGGAATTTTTCGGATCGCCTCAATTCGGTCTAGGCCTAAAGCTCTGCCATTTGCTGAGATTAGGTGGCCCAGATATCTCACTTCCTCTTTGACTAACTGCAGCTTATTTTTAGACACCTTGTGTCCATTCTGTGACAAAAAATTCAACAATGCACGTGTATCACATTCACAGGAGGCTTTGTCTGGAGAACAGATTAATAGATCATCGACATATTGAATTAATGTACTCCCCTTTGGTGGGACGAAACTCTCCAAATTTCTAGAAAGTTCTTCTGTAAACACAGTTGGAGACTCTGTATAGCCCTGCGGCATTACAGTCCAGGTCCAGCGTTTATTTTTGAATGTAAACGCCAACCAATATTGACTATCTGGATGTACTGGAATTGAGAAAAATGCATTTGCCAAATCTATCACAGTAAAATGGGTAGCGTTGTTTGGTATTTCCGATAGAATTGTGGATGGGCTAGGCACAATCGGGGAGCGCGGTTGAATGGCCTCATTCACCTGTCTTAAATCCAGCACAAAACGCCAATCACCTGATGCCTTCCGCACAGGAAGTATAGGTGAATTTATGGGTGAATTTTGACAGGGCACAATAGCACCCTTTTCAACCAACGCAGCGTGTACTTTCGAAATTCCTTCTATAGCTTCTTTGCTGAGAGGGTATTGAGGCCTAAACGGCCTATATTGTGCTTTTGGTGTGATAACAAGAGGCATTGCATTTTTCATTTTTCCAATGTCATATTTATCTTTAGCCCAAAGGGTTTCTGGAATTCCTGATAATAAATCAAAATCATTATCAATCTTATCAGGAATAAATTTTCTCTCCTCACTGCACAACCTGTGAACTATTACCATTTGCATTGCTGGATATGCTCTTACCCCTGCGTCGTTTTGATAGTACCCCTGACCATTCCAAGTCCAACCTCCTGACTCCACCTGCTCTGTGAGCCACTCTCCTACTTCCGCCCAAGAGCTTCCCTTTTTTCCCACTGAGACATGAGGTTGGACTTGCAACTGTTGAAAGAAAACAGATTGAGAGTTTGTTAATTTTACAGTAAATGCAGAGAATTGTTGTGATATTAAAAGGTATTCAAGAGCTAATTCCTCACCCATCTGCTCACTTAACCATTTTTCCTCATACTCACTGTCCCTCTCAGGGCCCACATACCACGAGGTACAATGGAAATGAGGTGGCTTCTCATAGTCTGCTGGTAAAACTCATACTCTGAATATGGGTCAAATGCAGGCGTTATAGCCCAGTTATAATACCAATTTGGCAACATTTGTGCAAAATTTCCATTCTTTGGAGTTACTGTTATTCCTTCACATGAAACATCAATTGTCATTTCCAATTTAGCCATTAAATCTCTACCTAATAAATTCAAAGGGCATGATTCAGAAATTAAAAATGAGTGTGTACATGTTTTATTTCCGTCTATCACTATCAATGGTTCTGAGAGTTTATCAATTTGTGGTAAACCTGAAATACCATATATTGTACGAGTTTGATCAGAAATTGGCAATTTGTCAAACCTGGATGCAGTCTCAGTCGTGATAGTTGAAAAAATCGCCCCGGTATCAGATAAGAAGGGAAACTGGAAGTCCTTGTATAGTAATTGTTATCATGGGGTTTGAGTTTGGGTCTTTCTCTTTCTCAGTTGAGTGGCTGTCTGAGTCTCCTTCTCTTTATGTCATGCAGTTCTGTAAGGCGCTGGTGGTGGGGGCTGATATGAGGAAGCTCTCTGCTCTCTGTAGTTCTGCTTTCTTTGCTGAGGGTAGCTCTGTTGGGGGTGACGTTGTTGTCGTTGGGGACAGTCTCTAGCCCAGTGCCCACTCTGTCCGCAGTTTCTGCACCTGTCCGCAATTCTTGTCCTGGCCTCCTTTTCTTGCCTTTGATCCCACCTTTCACCTCTTGGCCGTTGGTTGCTGGATTGAGCTTGGTAGAACATGTACTGAGCAGTCTGCAACTTATTCTCTTTCTCTGTGTTCTTTTTCTCGTCATTCTGTTCAGCGTGCTTCGCGTGTTGCATCACCACTTCAAGATCCTGTGCCTCCCACGCAATGCAGGTCAGTCGCACAGCTCCCTGAATGCTTGGAAGGAGGCCGTTGACAAAGTGATGTTTCAGGACACTGGAATTATCCGTTCCTTCTGGAAGCCCTGCACATTCATCAACAACAGTCTTTAGTCGTGCAAGATAAGCAGAGACCGTCTCACCTTTCAATTGCTTTGTGTTGGTGATAGCTGCCCAATCAGGTTTAATGGGAAAGGCCAGCCTCAGGCGTTCGATCAATGCTGTCCACTGATTTCTCCATTCTTGAGTTTCAGTTCCTCCTTCCTCCAAGCGCGGCAGGGCGGGGTTGAATGCAGGCGCAGGAGGAACTCCTCGGATCTCAGTCCATTTTAGGCCCATTTTTCCACTGAAAATGGCAGCCCAATCTCGACCTGTGGGTTTATAAGTCACATCAACATTTGTTACTGCGACAATAAAACGTTCCACTCCCTTTTCTGGATTCGGAAGGGCAGCTGTCACATTTCGTAGTTCCTCCAGATCCCATGGCCTCTCCAGCCACACAGGACCGTCTGCACCTGGAAACTGGAGCATAGGCAGATTATAAGCTTCTTGGGGTCTTTCTCCAGTTGCAGAAATTGCCCGGGTTTTCATTGGGTGTGGGAGAGGTGCTTTTTCAGCTGCTTTTCTTTTGACTCTTTTAAACACTCGTTTGAGTGGCGTTTTCAGTTCTGGTGTCATTGCTTCATCTAACAGTTTCCTCACCTCTCTGTAGATGCCCCCTGTTTCACCCTTGTCCTCATCCGAACTCTCATCCTCCGCTTCAACTTCCTCTTTCTCTTGGAGTTGTTCTGCAGAGTCGCCATCTCTTAACGTGTGGCGAACTTCCCCTTCTTCAACTTTTGCAGCATCTGCTCTGTAGGGAGGGGGCCTTGACACGGGCGGCGGCCGAATATCATCCAATTCCTGCTTCCTCTTTTTTGTCTGCAAAGCAATCAGAGAATCTGCAGCTCGCTCACCTTCTCTTTGGCTTTCATAGCGTGCCTCAGCCTCTCGTTCCCATCTTCGGAAAAGTGTCCAGTCAATCCTCTTCCGTTTCCTTGGGGGCAAATTTTTCAAGGAGACGTCGTGTCTCTCCTAAAACTGACACACTCAAAGTCCCACAATCAGCAAACTGCCCCTTTGTTAATTTTGACCACAGTTTGATTTGAGCGATTTGCTCATCTCCCAATTTCCACTTCCTGATCAACTCTTTAAACGCACCCTGAATTTCAGTTTTTTCAGTTTTTCCCTTATCACAACAATTCCCCATCTTTTGTTAGAAGCAGTTCTTCAATTGCAGAAAGCAAAAATACAATAAAAAATAAAATGGGAAAAGAGAAAACTATTTTCAACACAAGGAAAGCAAGTTTTTCGTTGCAAAAAAAGCTTCAATTGCAGACAGTGAAACAAAATAAAATAGAAAAAGAGAAACAATTTACAAACACAAGGAAACAATCTTATAAATTCAGTTTACTGGGTATATGTTAGATGTGTATCTCCAAGCCCAAATTTGTGGATACCTTAGTTTTTTTGCAATAGGAATTAATCCTAATTCACCTGTTGCTCTGTCTATGTAAGGTCTTAAATTAGGCCTGGTAATTAAATATAGAGATGTTTGCCCAACTAACAACTCTGGTTCTGGTTGAGATTGATGCCACGCTCTCGTGCATCCAATCCCCAACACTGCAGGATCTTCCTCAAATATTTGTTCTATCTGGCCACTTAATCTCAAACCTATGCGTCGTTGCAAATACGTATATCTTGTCAAATAGAAATTATATCGTTGTGGCAAATTTAATTGTCTTTCGTCTTCTCCATAGGATAATGGGATACTGCGTTTAAATCTAGGTGCATCCAGTGCAGCCAGTTTTTTTCTTTCTTTTTTTTTCTTAATTAAATTTCAAAATACTAAAATCCCCTTTTTAGATTTTACAAATATGGCTAATTTCAATTTCAACACCCAACCCAACAAAACACAAAAAACAACATAGAAAAAAAACTAAAACACACGTTCCAAATTATTTCAACAGACAACAATACAAGACACAAAAAAACAACATAGAACAACTAAAAGACACGTTCCAAATGATTATTCTAAAAAAAAAATTTCATACGCACAAAAAATGTTTTACTTTACACATCAAAAAGGAAAACATAAACTGAAGTCTGTGTGTCCTACCTTAGGTTCCTCTGCTGCCCGTCTAAGATGTGGTCCCTCCTTCGGCGTTGAATCTGCTGCTGCAAGTTGGCAGGATTTTTGAAATCAAAATAATAATAAGAGATACAAGTTCCCTTTTTCTTCAGAACTTATATCTTTTTGTCCGTTTTTCGAACGTCCTTCGCCGATGGAGGGACCAATCCTTGGGCTCCTGGCTCGCTCGTCAAAATGTGATGGATTTTCTCTAACGCCCCTGACTTAGGATGGGCCTGGTGTCCCTGACACCCGAAAATATTATACTCAGTCGAGTTACCTCTGAACGCGCTGGTTGACTCAATCTAACCCAGCCTAAGAGTCTCACAAAGAGTCGGACGACGTCTCGTCCCTTGTTGAACACTATCACTTAGTAATAAGGTCTCTAGTGTTCTTGTCTCACACTATCACTTAGTAGTAAGGTCTCTAGTGTTCTTGTCTCACACTATCACTTAGTAGTAAGGTCTCTAGTGTTCTTGTCCCACACTATCACTTAGTAGTAAGGTCTCTAGTGTTTTGCTCAAATGTCTTGTTCTACTAACTAACCTTGCTGCGCAGCTTAAATGACAGACAGATTTCAGTAAATGTCCCTTAGATGGCTCTTTATTTCAGCTGGGAGTCCTCTCGAGCAGTACTCAGAGAAGTCTCAACACAATCAGAAAATACAACAGACTTTATAGTGCAAAGCCAGACACATCAAAAATAGAATCATCATCACTAATCAAAAATCATTGTCACGCTCTACCCGCATGATTTGTCACATTGGTTAAAACAAGCCCCCCTCCTTTGTTAGTAACATCAGCCTATGTTTAAGGAACAGAACATTTAGTATTTTGTCAAGATTCAGCCTTACCGAGGTTATATTGGGTCATATATTTGTTAGATGGTTAGTTCATGTGGATGGCTACATCCTGAAATAAAGGAAGTAAGTCTCATTATGTTTTATTGTTAGAATTAGAAATGGAAAGTTTTAGTCGTCTTCAGACAGAGAAGTAGGAAGCATGATAGATTGTATCACATGAGAGGAATATTGAAATCATGATATCTGATAGAAATACAAAATCAGAACGTTAGTAATATGATTAACTTCTACTGATTATAATATAAAATCAGAACTTTATGGTTAGTGACATGATTGACTTTGTCTATTATAATTTTTCCACGACATTAGCTTAGCAACATGCTAAAGCCAAACTCTACTGAAGTCAATTGTAAGTTCAGTTCTTCTTTGCCCTTTAAGTGACGCACTATTTCTACTTACCTAAGGTTTCCGCCTATGTGCACAGCATTTCAAATCAGTGAGGTTTCATTTCAAGTAGCAAGCCTACAAAGACAGCCGTAGCAAGAACAACTCACTAGGTTTTGGGACAGAGTTAAAATGTTTTTGTGCATGTATGAGAAAGAAATGATTGGAGAAGACGACAAAAGCAGGGCACTTAGGAAAGGAAGAGGTAGGGGAAACGAGAGAGGAAGGGGGCTGGGGGAAAGAAAAACAGGACAAGATCCATTTTTCATCCCTCCTCCCTTGTAGCATTCATTCATCCATCCCATCTAGTCTGACACAAGCTGAGAGACTAATGTCCATTGTGTCTGAGTGTGTGCGTGAGTCTAGCATGTTGCTTTGTCTGAGCTAAGTTCTTCTGATATCGCAAAGACAGACTCTGTTAGAAAACCTGGTGATCTGCCTCACTGACTGCAGTCTTCTGTGGCAGCATCCTCATTGAAATGAGATCTAACATGTTGTCGATTTGAAATGCTTTACAGCTCCACACACACAACACAGCTTAGCATGGAAGAGATATCTCACAATAGTAGACATTTTGGTAACAATGTGTACAAGGCATTATGAAGACATGAATGCATTGTATCTTTGTATAAATAATTTATGAAAATGCATTATAATATTTACAGATTCATCTTTAATTGGTTGTGTGTCATGTTTTTTAATGCATTAAACTTTCTAAATGGATGCATAACATAAGAGGGTAACACTTTATTTTACATAGTTTCTATAGTAATAACTATATTATTACTATAATTATTATATTACTAATATACTATATTACTATATAACTAACCATAAACCAAACCAAACCCTAATCCTATTGTAAGTACATGTGGTTATATTACTCAGTACTTTTAAATTCAGTAAAATTTATAATCATGTATCATCAAATGGGTGAGATGTAAGAAATATTCTAAAAGCAGAGGCTGAATGTTATAGTAATTTTACCATGGTTAAAGGGGTTTTAGTCCGTTTTGCGTTATAATATCTCTTAGTGGTAAAAAAAAACAAACTCTTAGCTTACTGGCTATATAGCCATATTTAGTACTTGGCTTATTTGCTAAAACAAAATATGTTTGGCATTCCAATGGGAAAAGTAGTAACTGTACAAAAATTGCCCAATTAAATGATCTTTAATGCTACAGGTGTGTGAGAGAGACGGACAGAGGCGCATTTGTAAGATAAACAATGAGTGAATTGACTGTGTGCTGAAGCATTATACAGCATTCAGCACAAGCCAAGTCCATCAGAGAATAATGTAGCTCACAATAATACATCAGCTCACAGTCAATTATGCACTGCATGTGTTTACTTGCTGCGGGTTTTATGTGTGGTCGGATAGCAGGAGTTGAACATGTGCTAAAACACGTGTGTAATGTGTGTGTGTGTGTGTGTGTGTGGGGGGGGGGGTTGGGGGAGGGTTAACCCTGGTAAACCCTATGATATGAAATGGCAGAAATGGCAACATCCAAAATGTATTTTCTTTTGGTGACATTTTTTGGTCCCCATGAGGAAACCAGCATATAAATCACAAGTGATGCTTTTTGAAAATGCAATAAGTTGTTTATAATGGGAAGGTTTATAGGATAGTAGAAACGGTTTTGTACAGTATAAATATCATTATGTCATTATATATGTCATTATAAAAATCATTATATATTTATAAAACTCACCATAAACCATGAAATCCCAATGTGTGTGGGGGCGTGTGTGTGTGTTTCTATGCCAGTTAGTGTGAACATGTGGTTTAGATTCAGTGAGCTGGCTTACTGCTGGCGTCTCTCCTGAGGGAAAGACCTTCACAAACACACATTTCTTTAGTTTACTGCCTGTTCTTTCTCTTTCCCTGACACTCCTCTGTCAGAGCCATCAATCCATCCATCACCACTGTAAATGGATAGGAAGGAAGAGTTGACAAATAAGATCTCTTTAATATCTCAATTGTTTGGAGACCCCTGCATTTCAGATATTTCAACTGGAAAAACCAGTGCATGTTTCTCTATTGGCAGCCATTCCACAACATTTATGTATTCTGATGATATAGCTGATGATTTATTTTATTTTATTTATTATTTATTTTTTTGCAAGCAACATATAAAAAAGTTTTTGGAACAAAGTGCAGATGAAGTAAAGATGCAGGGAGCAGGACAAAAAAATCCAGCATTGCATTAGATCTTACATGCTCGTCTGAAGTTTTGGAGTTACACTCACAGTAATTTGCAGAAATTGAAAGTTCCCAGGTTAAAGTCCTTCAACATAGTTAACCAAGTCCAACTACAGAATACCATTGCATCATCACACTGATCATTTCCCCTTCAAAGACTCTGTGACTGCTGTATTAATTACATTTATAAAAGGGATTTCTTCATACAGTTGTGGTCAAACTTATTGGCACCCCTGGTAAATATGATCAAAGATGGCTGTAAAAATAATTATGCATAGTTTAATATTTTGCTCTTTCATTCATTTATTTGACAAAAATCTAACTTTCATGAGAGCAAAACAATTGAAAGTGGAGGGTAAACACATTATGAAATAAATGTTTTTTTATAAAAACACGTTGTCCACAATTATTGGCACCCCTTTAATATGCTACAGTCAAATATGCACAGTCATTTCACTGTATGGGTACAGTCAAATATGCAGAGTCATTTCGGTCTTCACAGATGGCAAAACATAGTAATACATTTTACTGTATATTGCTGTTGCATATTCCTGTTGATCAGATTAATTCAACTGGACTGAGAGAATTAAAACGGTACCAAGAACATACACACATAATAGGAATACAAATCAACATCTTAATACGTAACAGGCATTTGTGGTTCCTTTTAGAACTGCAATAAACCAGACACTTCCAGTAGGACCGGGCCAAGCCGGCACTTATATAATCATTTCAAATACATCTCATAAAGTCTTTAAAGGGGTCATGAACTGGCTTTTTAAATTTTATTATATTGTTGTCTGAGGTTAACTGTGACGTTAAGTAATAGGCTATTTTGAACCCAAGTTGTGAGCCTACCTGAAAACGCTTGGTTTTTATGGGCATCTCGCACTGAAAAGACTTGGAAGTAAACGCCCAAACACGTGAGTGGAGAAACAGTTTTGCATATTATAGTGAGTTTCAACTTACCTCGTCGATGCACTTGGAGAGAAATTGTTTTGAACGATTTTCAAAACAACATTGACAAAACGTCCAAATGTTGTAAAATGGCAACCAGAATGATTTGAACTACCAGAGTCCGTGTGTTGCACAATGTTCCTGTCAGGTCCAGTATAGACGGCACAGCACCGTTCTTTAATCTTATTCGCTCTGCAAATTCAGTCTTGTTTACAAAACAATCCTCAGTGAAATGAAGCAAACAGACGATGTTTTACCCTCATCAGCTGAAGCTGGAACGTCACTGAAAATAAAGTTTATCCCTGCAGTCCTATTGGAATCCAGAGGAAGTATATGCAGCGACTGTCTTCTTCCACAACCAGGCGCTGCACAATATTTTGTATTACTCGGTAGCTTGATCCGGACTGTCATTAGCGACTGACGAGGTAGGCATCTATATGTTATTTAGCTATGCGTGTAATGCGTGGAATCGGTGGGCAGGGCTAAACTGGCCGTGTTGAAGCAGGCGTTGATCTTCTTCTGCGGGGGTGGGTGTTTTATCCTCTTTGACGTCATAGTTCCCCACTTTTAAAAATGAGCCGTTTGCTAAGGCTGGTGTCAATAAAAAGCTTTTATTGGACTTACAAGGACGTTTTCAGTTCTGAAACTTACAGGATATTCTTATAATATGATGACCTCTTAGATGTCAAAAGCTCAAGGAAAATTTGATTTCTCAGTTCATCACCCTTTAAAAATGAGAGAGATTAATGAATGACCCATAAATGTGTGTGTGTGTGTCATGGAAGGAGCTTTCTGGAATTCCTTTCTGAGGTGATAGCGATTTTTTTAAGCTTGCACGCCTGTCTGTATGTGGTGTGTGTGTGCGTGTGTGTGTGTTCAGGGTCCTGCACGTGGCCAACAGGGTTTTGGGGCCTGCAGTGGGGGATGATCACAGGGTCGTAAATGTTGTCAGAAACTTCCATTCATTCTGAAAGCTTTAGGTTTTTAGCAAAAATGCATTTGAGTTATTCAGATGATTCATAATTCCGCTCAGACCCTTGAGACATTATTGTGTATTCCTAAGGAGGTGCCTTCATACAAAAACCCTGTCTGCGAAGTCATTGACTAACTGGGCAGGAAGGGCATCTGCCTTAGGTGTCGCATATAACTGTCTCTCAACCCCTCCAGCCAAGAGCTCTCCATAACACACAAAGGACAAACTGACAGACCCAATCAGACCAATGATTACCGGGGTCACCATGTGTGACATTCTCCAGAATAATGACCATTCTGATCTATCTATTTGATAATGGTCATGAGAAAACATTTGCATAATATGTAAGTGTGTGCATTTGATTTCTCTGAAATACTGATAGCTGTGCTCTATGAAGATTTGACATTTGTCTATTTATGTGAGTGTGTTAAAGTCTAAATCACCAGCCCACACTAATGGTGTCAGGGTTCGGAGAGAGGTCCTGACTATGATGACCAGAGATTGCCCTGCACACTGCCTGAAAATTAGTCCTGCATAAAGCAACACATCAAGCAGACCATCCTATGAAAATATACACACACACACACACACACGCACACACACACACGCACACACACCCACGCACACACACACACAATTCACTAAGAGCTGGAGAAAGCAACAGAAACAATTAATGGACATTTAATTATGCTTTACGAACAAGACAAGAAGAAGATATTTAACGAACTGTGCAAGTTTTTTTTAATTATTATTTTTTTTGGTAATGATGCGAAATGTTTAAAATCACAGTAATTATGGCGTAAGAATTAATATTGTATTGTCAGCCTCTGATGATTCCAATCCCTGATTAAATGTAATTCTCCAAGGAAGATAGCTATAATCCATTTTAAGTTTTTTTTTCAGTGGCCTTTTGACTAAAGAAAGCAATAAATCTGACAGGTTAACTTTTGTGTGAACCTCTTAATTGAGGAGTTCACTCATAGAAATAGGTATTTTAGACCAGAGTTAAATAGACTTAATGTTTACTGGCTTGTTTTCATCCATAAGATGTTTTAAAGGAATCATTCTGTCACTGATGTCTAAACACTGTAAAGGTTTGTGTACTGTAAGGACACTTTCATCGAAATCTTGCACTCAACTTTGCCCGATGCACTGAACTCATCAGCATCAGTTATAGCATCACACAAAAGAAGGTTAGAAATGGTTAGTTGGTTACAAATAGTTTCAACTTTAACCCTGTCAGACAAGATTTTATGTCTAATAAAGCATTTAATTACAATTTATTTAAATCATTTAAGTGGTAACACTTTGCGGTAAGGGTACATGAATTATCATGAATTCATGTATAAATTAATGCATGAACTATGCATTCATTCATGCAATAATATCTCATGAATCATCAGGAACTAACACAAGTTCAATATTTTTCATTCATGACTTCATGAATGAACAACACCTTAATTAAAACATTAACTAAGATGAGCACATCATCATGAATAATGATTTATTACGCATGATCATGATGTTTTCTTTGTTCTTTGTCTAGGTCAGTGACCTAGTCACCACTTTAGTTGAGGGGCCACACACATGATGAAGTCATTAATAGATTAATGCTTAGTTAATGATGACTACTGTATTGGACAAACACCAAAATAGACCAATCACAGCTCATAGCACACAAATTCTGTTAATCAAATACAGAAGTCATCATTAACTAAGCATTATCTATCAATGACTTCATCATGTGTGTGGCCCCTCAACTAAAGTGGTGACTAGGTCCTTTGAAACACTGATGAACAATGTGCTATTAATGGTGGCATAACTGTGAACAAAGAAAACATCAGTGATCATGCGTAATAAATCATAATTCATGATGATGTGCTCATTGTAACGGTCACCATGTAGATCTGCACTACATTTCCGAGAAACCTCTTCACCACACACCTGCAGTCACTCTTCCTGATTCCAAATCACCTGCACCTGTTCCAAATGCAGCCAGCTCCATGTAAGCTCCCAGTTTTCTCTGCGAGCCATTGTCCAACCCTCCATTCCAACAGGAACAGAGCCATAACCCCGTCTCTTCGAGCACACCCTCTTATTCATCCAGCACCAGTAAAAGTAACGTATACTCACCTGGAAGTTAGCCTCACCTCTACCTGTACTTGTTCTGATGTTCCCAGACTCGCGGCTCGCATGAACTCCATGCTTCCTGAGTCCGTGTTCTCTCCTTGAGTCTTGTTTGCTGACGGATGTATCTGAAAAAAGAGGAAAAGACAAGTATCATTGGACTATGTCGGTTTTGATGTTGATTGCACTGAAGAGGATCTGCTCACCTGAAATCCTTTCCATGAAGTGTCCTCCTCTGGATTCACCTCTGAAACACTGCCACTTTAAATACTCACCTTTGAACTTGTAAATAAAGATGTATGTTGATTCACTTATCTCTGTCTCTGGGCCTGTATTCTACAGAAGGCTTGACCAACACAAAAGGAGGTGAAGGAAATGAATTCCAGACAAGATCCAGCCATCTTAGGACCCAGCAGTATGAGCCGAAGGAGGAAGAAAAATAAGGTGAAACCAATCCACACACCTATTCTTTTCCAAAGAGGAATGCTCACTAGAAGAGTATGCGGGATTATACTTGAATATCATACTACGATGATGTCACTTTGGATGAAGAGGAACTGACGCAAAGTTTCTGGGGTGGATTAATTCACCCAAATTATTTTGGTAAAAGATCTCAAGCTGTCATTCTCTAGAGTTTGTTGATCACACGCTATGGGCATGTGGATCGTAACTACATCGTAGAGATCTCCCACTCCAACCAGTTCCATCCCGGCAGAGCCCGCTGACCCGGCGCCAGTGCCCGCTGATCTGCGCCAGAGCCCCGCTGATCCTGCGCCAGAGCCCGGCTGATCCTGCCGCCAGAGCCCCGCTGACCCTGCGCCAGAGCCCGCTGCACCTGCCGCCAGGCTCGCTGATCCTGCCGCCAGTGCCCGCTGATCCCTGCGCTCAGAGCCCGCTGATCTGGCCAGAGCCGAAGCTCTGTCTGCCTGCCCGTCAGGGCAGGTTCCCGCTTCTGAGCCAATGTCTGGGCTCGGTGTCTGTTCCCGTTCCTGCAGCCGGTGTCTGTTCCCGTTCCCTGAGCCAATGTCTGAGCCATCTGTCTGTTCCCATTCCTGAACCGATGTGCTGTTCCCGCTCCTAAACCGGCTCCTTTTCCCCAAGAAAATATTCCCACGGAGGCCGTAAATAATGCCGCCGTGGCCGCCTGAGGGGTCTCCACCGCCGTGGCCGCCGGAAGGGTCTCCACCGCCTGTGGCCGCACCGCCATGGCCGCACCGCGTGGCTCGCCCGGAAGGGTCTTCACAGCCCTGTCCACGTCCTGTTCCGCCTTGGCCACGTCCTCAGCCTGCTCCGCCCTGTCCACAGTCTGCTCTGCCCTGCACGCCTGAGGGTCCCACAGCTCCACCATGGATGCCCGAGGGATCTTTACCTCCATGGACACCCGAGGGGTCCCACAGCTCTGCCCTGGAAGCCAAAGGGGTCCTCACAAAGATTTATGTTGATTCACTTATCTCTGTCTCCGGGCCTGTATCCTGACACTCATCTTCAGTTAATGTTTTAATTAAGGTGTTGTTCATTCAGTGAAGTCACTGAATGGAAAAACGTTGAACTTGTGTTAAGTTCCTATGATTCATGAGATATTAATGTATGAATGAATGCATAATTCATGCATTAACTTATACATGAATTTAGTGATAATTCAGTGTACCCTTACCGTAAAGTGTTACCATTTAGGTTTGATTGCATTACTTATAAAATACATAACTCTATTAATTTGTGGACATAATTTGAATGTGTGAATAAATGTAAGTTAGATGGACTCAAATTGTGAAGTTTTTACTACTGACCACGCCTTCCACACAGTGGTTTGGTGCTGCGAGTCAGGTAACACCACTTTGTCGTGGTGTGTGTGAATTCAAGGAGCTGTTGATGAGAAGTTGGAACATTTGCTTTAGCACATTCTATGGTTCTATCGTTTCTTTGTTGTCCTTGAGAGTCTGTTTGTGAGCAGTGAAAATCTGTGTTTGTTGTTTTTTTTAATTAGCTAGATTTCTCATTCGCGTGCAGTGGACATTGAACTGCGCTTGAACCCCTGAAGATGAGTTACGATGTAGCTACTTTTTTTTCCTTTCTATATTGTTTCTTTTTCACTGGAGGAGCTGTTGTTGAGACTGAAGGCCATTGCACACTGAGTCTGAATTTTTCGTGTTCGTCAGACAAAATTTGTCACGCACAGAAACTTTACACACTGGGTTCCGATGCCTATTTATTAAACCTTTGCGGGGGAAACGCACAGAAATACAAAAAGGATTCGTCAAGCAGTGAGGATGATTTTGTCTGCCCTCTCTCTTATTCGAAAAGAGAAGAAAGAGAAAATATTGAGTCCATCCGATCCTGAAACTGCTCAGGAAGGAGAGTTCCACCTCCTCTAGCGAAATTTATCCTGAGTGATTGAAAAATTTACTTCAGAATATCAGTGGAACAGTGTTGATGCTTTGCTTGCGATTCTGGCAGCCACATATTAAAAAGAACGAATTCCTGTGACCAATCGATCCTGAACAGAGACTGGCAGTAGGTCTATAGGTATGGACACACACCACACATGCGGCCCGGCGGAAGCGCTGGACATACAGAACAGGCTGGCTACAGATTATATATTGTACCCAATAATGATACATTAGTTATCGAATTGGCTGCTCAGTCACACCTTAATCAATCCAAAATTTCGGAGAGCTTTCCTTTTTCTAATCCGATTCGAGAGAACAAATAAACACTTGATCGAATTGAAAATCGAAACTGAAAGGACTGGGCATGTGGAATGATGTGCGCAACGAGCTGCCCTGGCCCCTGAATTGTCAAAAAAACGTAAAAAATGCTGGCTGTGGATGCAAAAACAAAGAAATTCAACCCCAATCCCGAATAATTCTGATACGGACGAAGTTTCGGAGGCGGTGTGCAAAGCGTGATTGACATAACGTGAGGTTGAATTTTTTCTTTAACGTGCAAAAATTTCAGATGCGAATTTTGGACTCGGTGAGCAATGGCCTTGAGAGTGTAATTGTTTAAAGCGTTGGCGGCACTGGCGCGAACACCGCGAGGATTGTGGTGCAAAAATGGTGATGAGTGCAATAATTTAATGACCACATTACAGACTATATTGTTTTGTGTTGCAGGTCAAGACATACTTTGGACCTGCAATTATTGCCCTCATAAAGTCTGTGAGAGAGAGCACATCTATTTAAACATTACAGGCTCAAACTTGTAAGTTATACATAAACAGAACAATTTCCTTATTTCCATCTGAAATGTGTGTACATTTAAATCACTTTATGCACAAATGTTTAATCTTATCCTGCCTTCACAAAACTCCAAACCAGCAGCACGTCATGTGGGTTTACTGAGACCCTGTTTATGAAGGCTGATTAGTACATCACTGTATACTGCACAGTGCACAATTAAATCTAAACCATACAGTCAGGTGCCATTATAAAGACTTGGCTATAACTTTAATGCTTTGCTCCTCACAGAAAAGTGCTGGTCAACGACAAGTCTTGATACCTCAGCCTGATAGTACTTCAATGGCCAGCTCTTTCGACAGAAAACCAGGTATGTATAGCAGTAGCCGCATGAACGCCATGTTGTAGTTACCATAATTACGCGTATTCGAGCTTGAAAAAGTCTCCTGTCCATGCTAGATCTTGTAACTGCAAACCTGTAAACTCATACCTTTAACCACATGACCAGTGTACCACCCTACTGAACTGCTGATTCATTTAGCCATGGAGAATGTTGCCTTTAAAATGCATAATTCTCAGGTAAAATAACAGGAATGTCTCAGAGTACAATGTCACATTTTTTCATCTCAAAATTACAGCAATACCACATGGCATGAATGCAGCATATGGCTTTGAGTATTTGACAAAAGAATCATCTGACATAATAATGATATTTGTCAATCTTGTTCTTCCTCTGTTAGGATGCAGCTGACAAGGACTCATACAGACAAACTCTGAGTGAGAATCCTCTGGCGTCTGACCAAGAAAGCTCAATGCTAAACCCATCTCGAGAGTGAGGATCCATTTGGAAGGATGTTTGGTGAACTGACTAACCTCAGGCCTTCTGTGTCCTTTTTTTTTAGACTGATTTATCCCCTGCCCTGGAGTACCCCAACTGTATGAAAAACAATTTAAATTTTATTCAGCAGCTATTGTTTAGCCTGGGAAAGGTGATCTGGCACCTAAAATTTAGTACTGACGTAAATATGTGAACTTATGAGTTTAAACAAACCATATGGCTTTGGTGCATTTTGTTGTGATTCTGAGATTCTGGTCATATGCTTAACAATACACTGAAAAAAATGGCCAGATTGTTGAATTTGCCTAAATGCATTTCCGTATTTCCTGCATTTCGTATTACCTCTGTTTCTCATCCAAACATATTTTCGTTTTGTGCAATTAATTTAATGTTGAAGGATGTTCATACTTTGAAAAAAATCATGTTGAAATGAAAGAAATCAGTTATGTTTTCTCTGGAAACTCGCCCCATGAGAACGCTAATTTCTTGTCTGCTCGTGCGCCCACTCCGCCATTTTGTCTCTCGCTTTGGAAGGTGGAAGCTGAGCCCATCTGAAGCCTGACTGCAAGTTGTCGTGGTGGAAACCTACAGTTGAAGGTAATGAACATTTTGAATGAAATTCTATTGAGAAACAGTTAGTAGTCCATTTGAGCGTATTTATTTTCACAGAGGGAACGTTTTAAATGTACATTACTGATTTTAGGGAAAGGCTAGAGTTTGGCCTAGTGCAAATGTTTTAGGTAACGTTATGTAGGCCAATCCCGTTTAAAATCCGTCATTAAGGCATATTTTTTTTCTGTGTTTGTTAACTAATTCGCGTCAGGAATGAGTGGCGTCAAATCGAATTTTGGGTGGAGGAGGGGATATTAGTCCCCTAACATTAACGTGAATGTTAAGGAAATGCCGCTGGGCTCTGGTCGAACTGTAAACCTTTTTAAATTTGATCACCAAGAACACAAAAGTTACTTGTTATTCCACGCTTATAGCAAACTCTATTTTAAAAGAAAGAGAACCCAATCTCCAGGCAACGAGTGGAAAAATCCTGTTCAGGGGATGAGACTTTGCCGACAGGGGTGGGGGAGGGATGTTAAAGAACTTAAAACTTGTCTAACGTTAAATGTTCTCGAATTTCTTTTCCTGATTGGGATATCTGTAAGTCTGCATAGAATGCTTGCCACGTTTCAAACTGTGCTGAAATGTTACACTGCACGAACTCTGTCAGAGCCTGACAAGTGATTTGGCTCTAATGGTATTGATCTTCGCAGTGCTATCGGAAAATTGTTTTCCTTCCGATTATTTTTTTTTTTTTTTTTTTTTTCTTTTTTTTTTTTTTTTTTTTTTTTTCTTTTTTTTTTTTTTCTAGCGACTATTCGGGCACTTTTGGGGCCCTTAACATGCTCGAAAACTCTTGAAACTTTGCACACGGGTCAGAACCCGCGGCCATCAGAGCCGGGCTGAAGCTGGTACCCGGGCGTGGCAGGGCGGCTCGTCAGCGCCCCTGGAATGGGGTCCGAACACCTGGTCCATAACTCAAACACACTTGCATGTAATAATATGAAACTCGGTACACATGTCGATAGCAGAATTTCATCTATACCTCGTGTTCTTACTTTTTACCCCAGCCCAACAGGAAGTCGGCTATTGAGGTTTTTTTGTAAAACACACGCAATGAACTTTTAAATACTCCTCCTAGAGCTCTGATCCAAATTCGACGAAACTCGGTCAGCGTGAAGTCAAGACATTGAGGATGAAAGTTTGTGTGGGGATTTTTGATATCTCGAACGGTTTGGCCGTGGCGAGGAAACGAAACTATGGCGAGAAACGTGAAACAGGAAGTGTGTCATAACTTCAGCATACATTAACTGATCTGGATGAAACTTCAGCAGTGCGTTCGCTGTAAGAGGACGATCACATGGATGTGACTATTGTGAGTCAAAGTTATAGCGCCACCAACTGGCAGCAGGAAGTGTGTCACTTTCAAAATGCTTTGAAATCACCCTCTTATTTTTACCCCGATTTGCTTCAAACTTCATCTGTATAATGTAAATACACGGCAGATGAAGACCTATGAATGGATTCTTGATATCTTTGAAACTGTTGCCGTGGCGACGCATCAAACTTTACCATTCTTTTAGGATGCATTCTTTTAGGGATTCGAACATTTGTCCATAAATCAAACACACGTGCATGGATTAATATGAAACTCGGTACACTCATAGATCACATCAGGCCAAACAACTTTCGTGCTCTAAGTTTTACGACAGTTCAAACGGAAGTCGGGAATTATGTTTTTTTTTTTTTTAGATAAATGTCCTAGAAAAACATCAAATTACAACCCATGCTGTTACCAATCACCACCAAACTCGGTGTGCATGAAGTCAAGACATTGAGGATGCTAAATTCCGGACGGATTTGTGATATCTCGAACGGTTTGGCCGTGGCGAATTTTTTTGACTAAAAAAGGACACATAAAGTGTGTTATAACTTGGTTAGTTTTACTGACAGTTACAAAACTTGCCGTGTATATTGTTCTATTCAAGCCAAACAACTTTCTAATTAACAATAATAAGCTCAAACCCACAGAAAGTCAGATATTGTAGTTTGAATATGATCATGCTCTTTCTGAGCCTGAGTCTTTCTTGAGTCTCTTGACACACAGTCTGTGTGTGTGTGTGTGTGTGTAGGGGGAGGGGGCTTAATCATTTCACTGTGTGTCTGGCCTGCTAAAGTAAATACATTTCTTAAGCCTGGTATTTTTTAAATAAGTTTTTATTTTTATTTTTTTATAAGTAAAGGCATATAACCTGTTTAATTGTAGTGCATTGACAATAGTTTTATATAATTAGTGTATTAATTAAATTAACTTGGTCCATAAATCAAAAAGGAAGTGTGTTAAAACTTCTGCATACATTAACTGATCTTGATGAAACTTCAGCAGTGTGTTCGTTGTAAGAGGCCGATCACATGGATGTGACTATTGTGAGTCAAATATATAGCGCCACCAACTGGAAGCAGAAAGTGTTTCACTTTCAAAATGCTTTGAAATCACACTCTTACTTTTACCCGATTTGCTTCAAACTTCATCTGTATAATGTAAACACACGCCAGATGAAGAGCTGTGAAAGCATTATTCAATATCTAAGATAATGTTGCCATAGCAACGCATCAAACTTTAACATTCCTTTTTTTTGATGATTTTGAGTCTCTTAGCGGCTTTTGGGGCCCTTAATGGGTTTGAAAACTCTTGAAACTTTGCACACAGGTCAGATCCCACAGCCATCAGAGCCGGGAAGATGGTACCCGGGTGTGGCAAGGGGGCTAGACAGCGCCCCTGGAACGGGGTCCAAAAACTTGGTCCATAAATCAAACACGCTTGCATGTAATAATATGAAACTCAGTACACATGTTGATCTCATCGTTTCATATATTCATATATTCTCCTCAAGCCGGACAACTTTCTAATTTACACTCATGAGCTAGGACCCACAGAAAGTCAGATATTTTGGTTTGAAAATGTTGAGTGTCTCTCTGAGCCTACACTTCTGTATGGCAAGCCCTTTTAACATTTAAAAGCTAAGTTTGACTATTCGTAATTAACATTGTAGATATCAACAACGTCTTTCTAGTCGTAATTACATTTTGGATAGTTTGTATTATCATTTAAGATATCTGTAACGTAATTGTGACTAGTCGAAACGACAGATAGAGTATGGCAAGCCGTTTTAACATTTAATCATTTTAACCTACTAGTCTCTATTTTCATGCTACTAGTACTTATTTTTTAGATACTAGTATCTATTCCATTAAGTACTAGTACTTATTCATTAGCTACTAGTGCTTATTCTTTAGATACTAGTGCCTTTTCTTTAGATACTAGTGTTTATTCTTTAGGTACTAGTACCTTTTTAAAGATACTAGTACTTATTCATTAGACACTAGTCCTTATTTATTAGATACTAGTACTTATTCATTAGATGCTAGTCCTTATTCATTACATACCAATGCTTATTAATTAGTTACTAGTACTTATTCATTAGATGCTAGTACCTATTAAATAGATACTAGTACTTATTCATTAGACACTAGTACTTATTCAATGGTGACTAGTAACTATTCTTTTGTTACTAGTCACATTTTTTCCAGTGACTTCTATGGTGATCTGTCATTCAGATATCAACTATTCAGTTCTGACTAGTATGTTAGTATGTATTCCAATTGTGGAATACATACTAGTATGTATTCCAAAGCAGGGGTTACCGGTACTGTACACGTCGTGCAGAATAACCCTAAAGGCACCAAGGTGGCGGTGCCACCGGCTTCTCATATATATATATATATATATATATATATATACACACACACACACACACACACACACACACACACACACACACACGAACTGCGAGCAGCGATGGCCAAAGCCGGCGGTACTGCCATCCCGGTGCCTTTAGGCACCGGGGTTGCGGTGCCACCGGCTGGGCCTCGGATCGCTGCTCGCAG
>JAQIUQ010001803.1:0-34542 GCA_030378365.1 Hybognathus amarus | reverse complement strand
TTCCTGCCCAGCTATATTTATATTTTATTATTATTATTATAATGTTTTTGGACATTTTGGACACGTGTGGAATTTTAAAGATATCAGTGAAAGTAATATTTTAAAAATTTTTACCAACGGAATCTTCACTGAGAGATTCAAAAGAGTGCAAGTTAGTTGGTTTGTTGACATTCCAAATCAAGGCTGGCCCAGCGCATCATCTCTGGCTCCGCCCTTCTATCTAATATCTAATATAGATTTTTTAGCCTATATCTGAATTAATCTCCCTCAGAAGGCCGCGGCACTTGCTGGGATTTATCGTCTGTGTTTGAAATGGGGGTCATGTGGTGAGGTTGTAGGAAGGGGTTCGCTGCTGTCATTCGGCAGACGGTGTCATTTCATCTTGTTATGATCTCGCCAATTTCGTATGTCCATGATTAAAACTGGACAATTCATATTTTCAGCGCTACCCATAAGCCCCGTCTCGGAAAGTCAGCTAATGAAATCCTACGCGGGATGCACGTGAAAGCAAAGTGGGCAATGCATATCACGATCGCGAAAGGACAGCCAATAAAATGCATGAAAGCATAATGAAATAATTTCTGATTTAGCACCTCAAGCACCCCGTAGAACCGGGCCTGAGGAAAGACCATTGTTCACGTCTAGCGAGGGACTAGCTGTGCTTCAGCGCCCCAAGAAAGACCAACACACCCCCAAAAATGATTCCTGGAGACAATTATATTCAGGCTGTATTGAAGCCCTGAACCGCATGGTGAAACTTATCTTGTTATTTCGAGATATTGAATGTGAATGTATTCTGATATTGTGAAAAGTGCCATTCAAATAAAATTGAATTGAATATTAAATTGTTATTTTGACATATCTTGTTATTTTGACATACGATCTTGACATTCACACATCTAATCTGCATTAAGCCACATAAGCGTTCTTATAATGGTTTTATGTGGGAGGAAATGCATAACGTGTAATTAAACAAGTTGCGTTCATATTTTGGGCTCATCTGATTTTTTTGTACATAGTATAGCCTACTTTATTATGATTTTACTATCATTATTAATAAATGCAGCGACAATTATCTGTGAATTTGCTAAATGTTGCAGACATGTTTACTATGCCCAAACAATTGCCTTTCAGCTATGTGTGCAAAATTCAGAATTAAATGATTGTGCAGCAATTCGTACAAACAGAGAGTATTTAGGCCTATTATACGTACTGTAGCCATTAAATAAGCGCATTTAGTTTTATATTTGTTAAAATAGGCTATTATTAAAAAATAATCTATGTTGATTAATATGAAAAATGAAGCGCATGAGTAAGATGAGATGCGCAATATATCGGGAGACATTGAGTGTGTCAGACATGGTTTTGACCACTTCATAACGTTTAGTTTTGTAGAAAGTCTTTCTTTAAAATCTGTGTCAAAAAATGCTTCAAAATGCTTCTTTCAATGCTAGCCGCTCAGTTCAAGAACCAGCGATTGATCGCATTCTACAACAGCCAGTGAAAACTGAGTTGCCTGATTAGCCTTGTAAACCCTTGATTAGCCTGGCTGCGCCCTCCTACGCACTTCCGCTCAATTTCACTTTACTTCAGTACTATGTCTGGGACCGCTCCATATCCTTAGGTTTCCAGAAATCAATTTTTTGTAGGACTTATCTGGCGATAGAGGGAGTGGCTGAGAACGATGACGTCTATGTAGCGCTGTCAGTTTGAGTTCAGTAATGGCAGCGGAGAAAGACGTGAGAAAAGCTATTCAGTCCGTTGTTGGAAAAGAAACTGCCGAAAATACAGTAATTTAAAGCCGGATTGTAATCGTCTCACCTCTTGTTGCACAACGGAGGACCACGTGAAGGAGGCAGAAAGATTGGAAGTTCGTGCTGGGCAGCTCGTGCATCGATGACCGTGACATTTTGGACGGACGGTTCTAGCCTGGTGTTCGCGGTGTTCCAAGCCCCGAGTGCTGGCTGCTGAAACTGTTGTTGAAGATCCGCTCAGGAGTCATGTCAGTCGCTCATATTCCCAACTGTAAATTTACGGATTCTTGTGATGAATAGAACATTTGAGCCCCTTTGTGTACTCGTGCAGGAGGTTGGTGTGTCAGTTTTACATGTTGTAACGTTAAATCATACAAATTGGTTGTGATTTTTTAAAAAATGATTGTCATAAATAAAAATGTGAAAACCCATACTTTGAAGATATTTGATTTTCAGTTTTAGATGGCAATGGTTAATTTGTTTTAATAAAAAACTAAATGCCACATAAAAATGTACAAACGTCTCGAGTTACGTATGTAACCCCGTTCCTGAGTACAGGGAACGGATACGTGTCGTCGGGGTAGTTCCCTGACGAATTGGGATCACACTTGGGAGCCTTATTACCTCTGATAGAATTAAAACGAGGCAATAACAATTGGCATGCAATCTTTGCATTCCGCAGAGCCGCCTACAAGCGCGGATATAAAGCGGAAGTAAACATTGCATAGACGCTTTCGCTGAGGAGCCGAACAGAGTCCAGACCTCTGCGAAGGTACAGCAACATGGCGAAGGGACGAACACGTCTCCGTTCCCTGTACTCAGGAAACGAGGGTTACATACGTAACCGAGACGTTCCCTTTCGTCCTGGGAACTCCAACGTGTCATCGGGGAGTTCCCTGACGAATTGGGATCCCTAATAAAACGCCATGGTGCTGTCCCCTTCCAGCACCTAGCTACGCTGACCCACGCAGTTTCAGAAATGACGGTAGCTAGCTAGGGAGTCACACTGCTGTTCCGCAAGACCCAATCAGTGGACATTGGATAACACTGGGAAAGCGTTCCCAACCCGAGAAGGGGAAGGGAATGCTGCGGAAGCCAGCCACCTGAAGAAGGCCTGGAATACACATATGTACTAGCCCAGGGGATAGTGAAACATATGGCAGTCCCTGAGGTAGTCCCAATTAGAGATGCGCGATGGGCTATTATTTCATCCACAACCGCATCACAAAACTCATCATCTGTCGCCATTCATCCGCATCAAGTTTTTGACCAATTTTCAAAACTCGCACCCGCCCGCCATCCGCTGATTGGGCCGATACAAGGCGCTGATGATGACAGCCGCGAGACTAAAGCTCTCAGAATATCAGCAGTGAACTCCGTCTCCGAATTGACACAGCAGGGACAAAAATAAATAAATTAAACACACTTCGGCAAACCTGACTGTGGCTAGGAGGAGGCGCAATTTTGCGAAGTGCTGTAGCGGGAGAAGAAAGGACGGAGCTGCGCGGATGAGGTCAAGAGCAAGTGCAGATGATGAACACCTGTGTCTATTGCGGAATTAAAGAGAGAGAGAGAGAGAGAGAGAGAGAGAGAGAGAGAGAGAGAGAGAGAAGACGCGTTTCCATTACAGATTTGCGCAAAACTAAATAGTTTTAATAATAGGCCTATTACGAAATGACGGTGTTTTCATTAACCGATGTTATGCGACTAAACGTCTTTTTTTTCCTCCCCTTGATAAATCATTCCAAAAATTATAACCTATTTCACAGCCATGCACTCGCACTCTGACATTAGGCTATTATAATTAATGGAAGGAGACGTCTGTGTTATCCCAGCATTAATGGCAGGGAAAGACACGAAGTTCCCTTGTTTCTCCCTTATTTCTGCGTCGATGTCTTGATGGCATTTCTTTGAGGTTTAGAGAGGCTATTCCTGTAATTATTGTTTCTTTTTTTTTAAATGAATTTAATAAAGAACCATATCTCGTATTATGTCCATACGGTCGTTGCAAAACGAAAAATGAACTGTTGTATTTTTAAAATGCAAAGTTGACCACCAACATTTTAGTTTGACCACACTGCGCTTTACATCTCAACGAATTTTCAGATAGGCCTATTTGTTTAGGCTATGACTTTTTGTCCCTTTAAAACATTTAAAATATTCACAAATTAATATGGGAAAATTGATTTTACTAATTTTCTAAATCCAAATTAGAACCTGGATATTTCTAATATTTTTCCTGCAGTGCTGTAGCCTATGTGAGTTAGGCTATTATAAATGCGTCTGAAAAAATAACGAGCGAAAAACATAATCTCCGACTTCGGATACACCTTTAGAGAGAACTGCACCTTTCATACGGATTACATAATCAGAAGGTATTAGTTTACGATTCGAATTTGTTCTTTTTAAAGTGGACATTTAAAGCTTTAGTCTATAAAGGCTATTGTTTCAGTTTCTCGCGCTCCAGTTCATGAATCATGAAAGCGCGCATGATTGTTTTAATTATTTTACAAAAGCACAACGTTTTCTTGTTATTGTGACATTACGCAAATAAAAGTAGTTGCGAATAATGTATTATTATTTTCTGTACCAGAAATGATAGAGTATTGTTGATAAGTTGATTCCACTGTTGATGGGAAAATGAGAAGTGTTAACGGCACGCCCACGCCCTGTCTGCCTGCCATTCAGTGCGTGCTCCAAACTCCGCACACACTCTTGGATATTGGACAAAATCGAGTGTTTATTTGTGATAATCTTACCCCCATTAATATCATTGTCCAACCTGTGAATGAGATGTGACAAATTGCTTTGTTCCTTTTTTGGATAATAGCTTTTTTGGATAATAGGTTACTGTCTGTACAATATTTTCATTGTAGCCCAATAGAAAACGCATTTTGGCACATAATTTTGTTCAACCGCCCGCCACCCGCCCGAATTTAATTAAAATATATTTTTTAGTCACGTTATTCGCCCCGACCGCGGTTTTATCCGCGGTGTCCGCGGCTGGGACCGCCAACCGCGCATCTCTAGTCCCAATCCAAGGGGAAATGGGAGCGTACACAAGAGGGACTCCCTGAGAGGAAATAGACCTGGGCGCCTGGTGGTCCGCCACGTCAGGCACCGGAGGGGTGATGGAGGAACTCCCGAGGCTAACCAACGTAGGGGCGCCAACGGAAGCAGAAGACGCACATATCGGCTGAGGCACGGAGTGGCGTAGCAAGCCAACACAGCCTATTCCCTCACACCACTTGCCGTCAGCGAGTCTCGGGAGGAAACAGGTTCCAGCACGTAGGCTACAGAATCTAGCGAACGTGTTCGGTGTCGCCCAGCCCCGCAGCTCTACAGATGTCTGTCAGCGAGGCGCCTTGAGCCAAAGCCCAGGAGGCGGCGACGCCTCTCGTGGAGTGAGCACGCAACCTGGGAGGCACAATGCTCACCCGTAGCTTCATACGCTCAGGTGATAGCAACCACTAACCAGTGGGCTAAGCTCTGCTTGGAGACAGCCTTCCCCTACTGCTGGCCTCCGTAACAGACAAAGAGCTGGTCTGAGGTCCTGAAGCTTTGTGTTCTGTCAATGTAAACCCGCAGGGCGCCGACTGGACAGAGAAAAGCTAGGGCTGGGTCTGCCTCCTCCTGGGGCAGCGCTTGCAGGCTCACTATCTGGTCTGCGAAGGGAGTGGTAGGAACCTTGGGCACAGAACCCGGCGGGAGGAACACCACTCGACTCGAACAGGTTCCACTTCAAAGCGTAGAGGTGCCTCTAGCAGAAGTGATGGTGTTTACCACAGCCTGTGGTAGATCACCTAGAACCTCCGCGTCCCGTCCAGGGACCAGACATGGAGTTTCCAGAGGTCTGGACGCGGGTACCATAGAGTGCCCCGTCTCTGAGAAAGAAGGTCCTTCCTCAGAGGAATCGGCCAAGGAGGGGCTGTCGTGAGGAGCATGAGTTCCGTGAACCAAGTCCTGGTGGGCCAATACGGCGCCACTAACAGGACCTGCTCCTTCGTCCTCCCTGACCTTGCACAGTGTCTGTGCAAGAAGGCTCACTGGGGAAACGCATACTTGCGCAGGTCCCGGGGCCAGCTGAGGGCCAGGGCGTCTGTGCCGAGGGTCCCCTCGGACAGAGAGTAAAACCACTGGCAGTGGGTCGTGTCCGGAGAGGCAACAGGTCTCACCTGTGCGAACTCTGAAAACACTCCAGATCAGCTGAACCACCTGGGGGTGGAGTCGCCATTCTCCTGGCAGGGGAGGCAACCATGAAAGCTCGTCTGCCACACGGTTTGAGTCCCCTGGAACATGAGTGGCGCAAAGCGACCTCAGATGCTTCTGACTCCACAGGAGGAGGCCTAGCCTTAGCGGTTGATATGCGCAGACGGTCGCAGTGCTGTCCGTACGGACCAGTACGTGCTTGTCTTCTTGAGAACCCGCCTGAGGTGGCACGAAGCCAGGCGTACCTGCTTGCAACTCCAGGCAGTTGATATGCCAATGCAGCTGGGGCCCTGTCCACAGACCCAGAGACTGCATGCCCTTGTACATGGCCCCCACCCCATGGCAGAGGCATCCTGTGAGAATCCACAGCATGCCTGGAACCCTGGATCAAGGCACTCCGGCCCGAAGAAGGCAGGATCCGACCATGGGGAGAAGGTTTGGCGACAGTGCGGGGTAACTTTGACCCTGAACCTGCCGCTCTGCCACGCCCACCTCAGGACTCGATCGTGAAGCCAGTGCTGGAGCGGTCTCATATGTAACAGGCCGAGCGGCGTTACTGCGGCTGCGCTGCCATATGCCCCAGGAGCCTCTGAAATAGTTCTTCAGTGGAACCGCTGTCCTGCCTCGAAAGGACCTGAGGCAGGTGAGCACTGACTGGACGCGTTCCTCCGTAAGGCATGCCGTCTGGGCGACCGAGTCCAACTCCATACCGAGATAAGAGATCCTCTGCATGGGGCAAAGTCTGCTCTTGTCCCAGTTGACCTGAAGCCCCAACCGGCTGAGGTGCCGTAGCACCATGTCCCTGTGACCGCACTTGAGAATGCGAACGCCTTGTTCTCTCATGGGAACAAGGCCGCCTCCGCGACTTCCGTGAAGACGCGGGGACACAGGGCCAGCCCGAAGGGTAGGACTTTGTACTGATATGCTCGACCCTCGAACGCAAACCGAGAAACGGTCTGTGATGAGGAAGAACGAGACGTGAAAGTACGCATCCTTCAGGTCGATCGCTGCAAACCAATCCCGAGGACGGATGCATTCGAAAATGCGCTTCTGAGTGAGCATCTTGAACGGGAGACTGTGCAGGGCCCGATTCAAAACTCGCAGGTCCAGGATTGGTTGTAACCCACCGTCTTTCTTGGGTACAATGAAGTAGGGGCTGTAGAACCCGGACCTCATCTCGGCAGGAGGGACCGGCTCGATCGTGTCCTTCGCCAGCAAGACATCGACCTCGTTCCACAGGACAGGGGCGTCCACTGACCGCACACAGGTGAAGTGAACGCGCCTGAACCTGGGAAGCCGCGTGCAAACTGAATTGCATAGCCGAACCGAATGGTGCGGATGAGCCATCGGGACGGACCCGGAAGCGAGGCTTCTAGGTACCGACCCAACGAGCCCACCCGAACCACCGGCGTACCCGCGGAGGGGCAGCGAGGTGGAAGGCAGGGACCCGGCTCCAGTGGCAAAGTATCCACTGGAAGCGAGGTCTGAGCGTGAAGTTCGCCAGGAACCTGCTTCCACCGGGGGCAGACGGCAGAGAGAGCCCGTGGGCTTTCTGCTGCGGGCCGCCCCGTGGCGAGGGGAGGGGAAGAGGCGCAGCACGAGGCCCTGCCTCCTCGTAAGCTGGTCTCTGCCCCTCCAGGCCCAGCCGCCGACACGGAGCGACGCAACCGAGGAAGCGTCGCTGCTATCTGCAGACTGGGAAGAGGGGAACGAGAGCGATGCTGCTCTGAGACAGCATCCACTGCCGTTCGGACCCTCTTGGGTGGAGGAGACCGTGTGCCCGCCAGTCTCCACCAAAGATGACCTGAAGAAGGAGGAAACTGCTCTATTACAGATATTTTGGGTACCGCTGACCGTGTGGTCAACGGCGGAACAGCCAAAAGATTTTCCGCCCGGCCCTCCCCCGGGGGAAGGAGGTGTGCAGAGACACCCCCCTGTAGAGCAGATTCCTGGACCTCCCTCAGATCGCCCGAGTCAGGAAAGCTTCCCTCCCTCCCTCTTAAGGCAAGGGGCTGGGGCTTCTGAGCGGGCTGGGCCGTCAACCTACAACCAGACTCCCGGCCTCCAGGGTTGGAAAGCTGCGCTGGAGGGGGAGCTGGTGCCGGAGGACGGCCTCGGCGACGGGGAGCAGCCGGAGCCTGTACGGCCACAGGAGACGGGCCCGCAGCAGCCCGCCCCCTGTGCAGGACATGCCGCACAGCCTCCGACTGCTTCTGGGCGGCGGAGAACTCCTGGGCTAAATTCTCCACCGCGTCATCCGAAGAGGCCAGGACCACCCGCCTGCACACCACGAAGCACCTTCGCTTGATGTACTTGCAGAAGCGCCATGGCATGCAGGGCAGAAGCGGCGTCTCCACACGCACTGTAGGCATCCCTGGTTAGCCCAGAGGAAAACCCACAGGCACAGGAGGGGAGTGAAGGGGCAGCCCGCCAGGAGGAAGCGGTCTCCGGGACACAGCTGCATCGCGATAGACCGCTCCACTGGGGGATCCCTCGGACCCATGCGCCGCTCGCTATCCAGGGTGGTGAGGAAGGAGGAGCGAGGTGGTCCCTGTCTAAGCGCCTGGGGCGCCGACTCAAGACTTCCTCAACTCCTCATGCACTTCGGGGAAGAAAGGAACTGGCAGCGGGCCGTGGGGCAACAGCACGACCCCGCTCAGAGGCACCAATCATCTAGCCGCGAAGGTTCGGGACCCGGTGGAGGGTTCCACGCAAGCCCGACATTCGCGGCCGCCCGCTCGAGCATAGCGGCCATTTCCGGGTCAGGTCTCCACTGCACGCCACCCCACCCCGAAGGGGCAGCACCGTAGAGTCTTTACCAGAAGACCGCTCTTCCTCCGATGCAGGCGATCGACACCTGATCCTCAGGTGGCGCGTGCCGAAGGAGACAACCGGAACCGCCCAAGGGGCTCCGGCCGCTCCACCGGAAGCGCCGACGGCAGCGTGCCACTAGAGGCGTGAGGCGACCGACAGGATCTTTCACCTGTCGCGTTTCTCACAGTAATCCTCATTCGCTCACCAACAGGAATCACCGAGTAGCCGTGTGCTGAACTGAACCAGCAGACGACTAGACGTAGATCTCTGAAGGGACTCCCCCATGTTTCAGGGATCTCAGTCTCCGAACGTAGCATCGCGAGAGTCATATTCCCTGCAATGAGAGCATGACTCATCCACAAACTCCGCCTCCGCGTCGTGCTAAGCCCAAGCACGAGAGGCAGTGTTATGGCCATCTTCCTGAGGAGAGAGATCGAACCGCAATCCAGAAACGCACGGGGTGAGTCGACATCCTGAAAAGGACGCGAACACACCGTGGAGCTCTTTTAGAAGGAAAATAAAATAAAAAGAAGAAGAAGCAGCACTTTGAAGCGCCGAAGCACCGCGGGATCAGCGCGGCAGACACTTCCGGGTGAAACTGCAAGCCCTTGTGCTGCTCTCAGTCGCGCTGACCGCACATGAGCGCCGTCACACCAGCAGCCGTCGCAAAGAGTCTTCTTTCTCCAGCTCGTTTCTATCTTCAAAAGTAAGGAACAGCAGCACAGAGGCACTACTGAGAGGCTCCGAAGAAAAAGCGTCTATGCAATGCTTTACTTCCGCTTTATATCCGCGCTTGTAGGCGGCTCGCGGAATGCAAAGATTGCATGCCAATTGTTATTGGCTCGTTTTAATTCTATCAGAGGTAATAAGGCTCCCAAGCTGTGATCCCAATTCTCGACGACACGTTGGAGTTCCCAGGATGAAGGGAACACATACTTTGAAGACCATAATTAAGGTAATTAAGATAAATAGCAAGACGTAATATGAATATTTTTTGTTTATTACACATCTGCAGATAGAGACAGACTGATCATTCACTGTAACAGCTAGCTGCTACAGCATTTGCGGCAGATCAGAAAACGACTACAGCGGCGTATTTGTAAAGATTAGACACAGCTTCCACCGTTGAATGAATATATCACTGTCCTTCGTGTCAAATATACATTTCGAATTATAATAATTGTTCCTACATTAACAAAACCTGCAGCTCTCGTTGACTGAAATCCTATTGTAAACATAATCCTCTGATCATTCGGACTTGCTTGTTTCCAACCATTTCGGCGCATGACATACATCACTCATCGACTACACTTGTGAGCGATTGGCTATGGCAGATCCTGAGTGACTCTGGGCAGATCCAATAGATTTGAACTTTAACAGTGAACCCACCTACAAGGAAGGAACCGTTTCTCAATTGAGAGGGGCCAGACTCTATGTGCAAATGAAATGTTGAACCAGGCTAGTTGATGCCATCCCTCCTGAGATATGGAAAACCTGAGGTCTAACACTGTACACCAAACTCCATGAATTTTTCGTCTGCTGCGGGGAACCACAGATATGATTTTTGTCCTGAGGCAGATTCAGGAGAAGTCTCGGGATCAAAACAAAGCACTGTACGTCACCTTTGTGGATCTGACAAAAGCATTTGACACTGTGAGCAGGCATGGACTTTGGAAAATTCTGGGAAGCTAGGCTGCCCACCGAAGTTCCTCACCATGATCATCCAGCTTCATGAAAACCAGCTTGGACAAGTCAGACACAGCAATGACCTTTCGCAGCCCTTCCCTATTACAAATGGAGTAAAACAGGGCTGTGTTCTTGCGCCAACACTGTTCACCATTTTGTTCAGCATAATGATCCAGCAGATCAGAGTACCTCGACGACTCTGATGGCGTATACATCCGTTTTCGTCTTGACTGGGAGCGTGTTTAACCTGAGGCGTCTGGCGGCCCGGACAAAGACCATGGAGCTACTGATCCGGGAGCTGCTCTTTGCCTGACGATGCCGCCCTCCTTGCTCACACAGAGGCAGCTATGCACGTCCTGTTTCGCAAAAACTGCCCAGAGCTTCGGCCTTGAAGTCAGCTTGAAGAAGACTGAAGTTCTGCATCAGCCCCGCACCACAAAAGAGTACCATCCACCAAGCATTTCCATCGAACAAACAAAAGTGAAGGTTGTCCACCACTTCAGCTACTTGGGGTGTGTGATCACGTCTGACACCAAGATCGATAAAGAAGTTGACAACAGGCTGGCCAAGGCAAACAGAGCATTTAGCAGACTATACGATCGATGTCTGGAACAACAACAACCAAAAAAAAAAAAGGTCAGTGTATACAAAGCTGTTGTGCTGACCACTCTGCTGTATGGCGCTGAGTCCTGGGTCACGTACCGTCATCACCTGAGACTCCTTGAGCGCTTCCATCAGCGCTGCCTCCGCACAATCTCCAACATTCGTTGGAATGACTTTGTCGCCAACTCTGAAGTCCTTGAGTTAGCGGAGGTCACCAGTACCGAGGCTATGGTCCTCAAAGTACAACTTCGTTGGGCAGGGCACTTTCCAGGATGAAGAACAAGTCGCCTACCCAAGATCGTGCTGTATGGGGAACTGTCCTCAGGCTACCGCAACATCGGGGCACCACGAAAGAGGTACAAAGACTCCTTGAAGAAGTCCCTCACCGCCTGCTGCATCGATTACCATGAATGGGAAACACAAGCAGCTGATCGCGAACTCCTGGCGGCGCACAGTCCATCAAGCCACTTCCCTCTTTGAAGATACCCGCAGGGCCAATATGGAGGACAAAAGGAGAAGAAGAAAGAACCGTGTCCCCAGACCAGACCTTTACCTGCAGCTGTTGCGGCAGGACCTGCCTGTCTCGCATAGGCCTCATCAGCCACCAGCGTGCCTGTAGAAAACGTGGATGTCCTTCCTGAAATCTTTGTTCCGAGAAGCCAAGCCATGATGGAATCTGGTGTTGTGGTCCAGCGTCTTGAGATGTGTCTGAAGGACTCGTCACACCCAGATTTAAGAAAGGTGATCGATTCGACCCCAATGGTCATCAGTGTGAGCAGTGCTTTAGGAAAACTGTTCTGCAGGATCATAAACACATCGTCACACACATCTCATCACACAACATTTTAAATAAAGCACAGATTGGCTCTCTACTAAAACAGCGCATGTCTGACCACATCTATTCCCCTCCACACGCTCATCAACAACAACATCAACGACAAATAAACGAAAATATTTGCCTGTTTTGTAGATTTAAAAAGAGCATTCGACTCAATTTGTCATGATGGTCCACTGTTCAAAATCCTACAAATTTGCATCGGCAGAAAAACGTGTGATATAACATCTCTGTACAGCAACAGCTAAAGTGCGTTGAGAATCAGCAACACAGAACTGCGTTCTTTCAGCAGAGACGTGCAGTGTGTGTGTGTGTGTGTGTGTGTGTGTGTGTGGACAGAGAGAGAGCAGAGGATCTACAGCACAGAGGATGAGAAACACTTTCTGCTCTAAATATGCAACAATAAGAGAACGATGCTGCCCATCATTCTGTAAACGATAAGAATAGTGACACTGAAGAAATGTCCTTCTTACTCAGAGAAGATGATAGTGCGGCTTCAGTAGTGTGTGTTAGCTATTCACAACGCCAGAGACAGCTAATTCACTAGAGACCCACTGCATTTACTCATTAGGATAGATTGTGTTGATTTATCCATCTATTTACTATATGACATGATCTATACTTCAATGCATAGATGTTTTGTTTGTTTGTTTTATTATTTATATATAATATGTTGATGCTTTGGCAACATTGTTACAGTCATGCTAATAAAGCTAATTTGAATTTAATTTAATTGAGAGGGTGAAATGAGAGAGAGAGAGAGAGAGAGAGAGAGAGAGAGAGAGAGAGAGAAAGAGAGAAAGAGAGAGACAGAGGGGGAGATCAACTTTTATATATCCTGATTGTGGCACGACTCTGACATTTAATGACAAACTAATGAACTTTACCATGAAAACACTTTGTAAAATAAACGTATATTTGCTTGATCAATGATGCATTGTAATTCCAAACATTATTAAACTGTTATCATACCTGTTGTTTTCTCCAGTGTCATTATGTAAGTACCGATCATCACTGCATTCATCACTAATGTGAAGATTATCAGCACTGTTCTTACTACTGATTCTGAACCTGAAAAAGACGAGAGTGTGAGAATGTTTTCATGAAAGAGAGATAAAGCTGATCAGGTTAAACCGAATAAACACTCAATGTGAAGATGATCATAAAACAGAGAAACATCTGAACTCTGATCATCATGATTCAAATCTCTGAATGTTTAGATTCATAATTTCTCCTGCAGATTAAACTCACAGCATCAGAGAGTCAGAAACCAGCGACTTTTATTGACATATTAATCAATACTGGTATTATTGATTAGCAGTGATGGTGAAGTTACTCAGAAACACTAAATCCATTTACAGATTAATATTTACGAGCTGAACACCTGAAAACACAACAGATGTTTCAGTTCTTTATAACAGTGATTGATCACATGACAAAATCACAACAATAACCACTCAAACTCTCCTCTGAAACTGCAGCTGTGTGTGTGTGTGTGTGTGTGTGTGCGTGTGTGTGCGTGTGTGTGTGTGGGTTTGTTTATATGATTTATGAGGACACAAGTTTGTATAATGACATGTGTATTACACTGGTATTACAACTTATTGGTGGTTTATGAGGACATATCAAAAGTCCCTCATAATCAAAAGGCTTTAAAAACATAAAAAACAATGTTTTATTAAAAATAAAAAATGCAGCATGTCTCCTGTGATGGTTAGGTTTAGGGATTGCGTTAGTGTAGGGGGATAGAATATACAGTTTGCACAGTATAAAAACTATTACGCCTATGGGAGAGTCCTCATAATGCTGTTGCACCAACATGTGTGTGTGACCGTGTGTGTGTGTGACCATGTGCATGTATGTGTGTGTGTATGTATGTGTGTGTGTCAGAAGCCCCATTAGACTCAATCAAGCTTCCATTCTATCTACACTGTAAAAAATAACCGTGATTTTAACAGTAAAATACTGTAAAAATGCTACAGTGCAAAACTGTTAATTGGTAAACAGAAAGTTTCCGTACTATACGCGGTAAATAACAGTGATATACTTTTACAGTAAAATACTGTTAAATTTACAGTTATTGAAAGTGAAAAAGAACAAATCATTGTAAAATTTACAGTGAAAAACCATAAATTGACATTCCCACAATTCCCTGTGTAACACTTCACATTTTATGTATTTTTGTTGAAATAACTATGGTTCCTCATAGTTTTATTGCTTTTTTCTAATCAGTTATGTACATTAGGGTTTTATGTTACATTTAATGTTGATAAATTAATGTTTATTGCATTTTATTAAATTTCATGTGTGTTACCATGATGGTGTTTAATGTTTGTGTGAATGACATTGTGCAGCTTCCTTAAATAAGTATTGCTTTATACAAGTATTCACTTGTGATGAGCTATGATTGTCTCATGTAACTCTTATCACTGCTGTGATGATTATTGGTTGTCAGTCTATTACAATGGTCTAAGACAGATATCAATGCGTCAATAAGTTGGGTAATTCCACATTTTATCAGAAAATAAAATACGGTTTATTACTGTAAATTTTAAGTTAAGTCTGTAAAACCATTAAAGTTCCTACCGTATTTATAACCGTATTTTATTTATCTATCTATCATCTATCTATCTATCTATATTGATCTATCTATTTATCTATCTATCGTATCTATCTATCTATCTATCTATCTATCTATATATCTATCTATCTATCTATTCTATCTATCTATCTATCTATCTATCTATCTATCATTTATCTATCATCTATCTATCTATCTATCTATCTATCTATCTATCTATCTATCTATCTATCTATCTATCTATCTATCTATCTATCTATCTATCTATCTATCTATCTATCTATCTATCTATCTATTGATCTATCTATCTATCTATCTATCTATCTATCTATCTATCTATCTATCTATCTATCTATCTATCTATCTATCTATCTATCTATCTATTCTATCTATCTATCTATCTATCTATCTATCTGATCTATCTATCTATCTATCTATCTAGCAATCACTCAGAATAGCAGAATAGCTTAGCAACTGCATAACAACCACCCAGTGGATAAAATCAGTATTATTCGCTCTGGCATCCCCAAATTAGATTTTAATACACCTGTTAACGAGCTATCTTCAGCCTGTTTAACTGAGTTTGAGCCTATTTCTTCTACTTTTCTTGTTGAGCTTATCAATAAAATGAAGCTTTCCTCTTGTTCCTTGGAACGTGATGCCTCCTCGTCTTTTTAAGGAAGTCCTATCTGTAGTTGAACCTTTTGTTTTAACTATTATAAACAGCAGCCTTTCTCAAGGTACCGTCCCAGCAATCATGAAACATGCAGTAGTGAACCCATCTCTCGCAAAAGAGCCATTTCTGATCCTTCTATTTTGGATAACTATCGTCCAATTTCAACGTTTTTATCAAATTTTTGACCATTTTTTTTTTGACCAACTAATTTTTATCAAAAGTAATGGAAAAGGCTGCTTTCCATCAATTGACGGTATTTTTAAGTGAGATGAACTTATTAGACAAATTTCAGTCTGGTTTTAGACAATATCACAGTACAGAGTCAGCCTTGTTGAAGGTGTTAAATGATTCTATTGCTTGCTGTGGATTCAGGTAACTGTGCAATTTTGTTTCTTTTGGACCTCAGTGCTGGCATTCGATACCGTTGACCATGTTCATCTTGCTGGAACGGTTGAAAAATTGTGTTGGAATTCAAGGTACCGCATTGAATTGGCTTAAATCGTATCTTTTTGATAGAACATTTTCTGTGGAGGTTGGGAATTTTTCTTCCTCCTCTGCACCATTAACTTGTGGTGTACCTCAAGGAAGTCTGATTTTGGGCCTGCTGTTTGTTTTCCTTGTATTTGCTCCCTTTTAGGTCTTCAATCTTTCAAAAGCACAATATTCCATATCGACTTTTATGCAGATGATACTCAGGTCTATCTCCCTTTGAAAAATTAGGAGATTATTGACATTATGGGCTCTATCTTGCACCCTGGCGCAAATGACTTTATACACTGACGCATTTATCATTCCTATTTTGCACTCTGCGCAAAGCGGGCTTTTTTCCTCCACAGACGCACGTCGGTAACTAACAAATGAACTTGCGCTTCCTGGGCGGGTTGGCGCAAAAAGGAGGCGTGTGTCGGCGCAAACAATCCCTGGTGCTATTTTGCAGTTCCAGAAAACAATTGCGCCAATGACCAGAAAAAACCTGGTCTAAAGTCAGTGGCGCGTTGCGCGTATATTCAGATGCTATTTTAAGCGTGCATGCTTGGCCATAATACAGAGTGTGAACAACGCGGATACACTGTAGATGATTCTCTCATCAACACAGATGCATTTTACTTTTTTGCAAATGATACATTATTATACGGAAAATATATAAACATGAGGGAAATCATTGTTGTGTCCATGATGATGGGAAAACAGGCATAAAGCTTACACATTTACCCAAATTATTATATGCATGTTTAACCCGAAGCTAATTTGGGTGGGTTTGTCCCATCCCCAGTGTCCCTTCTCTTTCTTTTACGGCCCTGACGAGAACATCGTTCTACTCGGCTGTGAACCGATGCTGAAGCGCGCCTGGTAAATGCGCCGTTAAAATAGAATTGCGCCACGGAACAAGCGCATCTCGTTCATCATGCTCTTAAAGGGAATGTGATATGACGCTCTTATTGGTTTATTTCCGTTACGCCCAAACCACACCTATGAATAATGAAGCTACTCCAGACCAACCCCTTTTAGATTTGCGCCAGGCGCAAGAGGCATTTATCCCGCCGGGAAAATAGCAACAGCGCCGGGATCCGCCCACAAAGTTAATTGCGCTTTGCGCTTTGACACTTGCGTTTCAGATCGTTAAAATAGGGCCCAAAGCTCTTTGTCGAACTGTCTTGAGGAGGCAAGAGGCTGTCTGGCAGCTAATTTTTTAACACCTAATGATTCTAAAACCGAAATTGTAGTTTTTGGCTCACCAGCTTCTATTTTACAGATTGAAAAACAACTGGGTCCTTTTAAGAGGGAACTCTTCATGCTCATACTAAGAATTTGGGGTGATTTTCTATAACGGCCTTAAATTTGACAAACAAATTATCACTCTTCACTCTTGGTGAAGAGTAGCTTTTATCATTTGAGATCTATTGCGAAATTAAAAGAGTTTTTAACAGTAAAAGATTTAGAGATAGTGATCCATGCCTTTATTACATCTAGGCTGGATAATTGTAACTCGCTGTACCTTGGGGTGGCTAAGTCTTCCTTATCCTGCCTACAAATGGTACAAAACGCTGTCGCCAGGCTTCTTACTGGTACTCGAAAAGGGAACATATTTCGCCTGCTCTTGCTTCCCTTCACTGGTTGCCGGTTCGAATACCGGGTCAAGTTCAGAGGTATTATTATACGTGTTCAAGGGGTTAATCTTGAACACAATCTGGCGTAATGTGTTGGGTGTCGCCCAGCCTGCAGCTCTGCAGATGTCTGCTAGCGAGGCGCCATGCGCTAGAGCCCAAGAGGAAGCCACACTCCGGTGGAGTGGGCTGTCACACCAAGGGGGCACGGTCGACCTTGTGCTGGTAAGCCAGAAGCAATGGTGTCCACTAACCAGTGAGACAACCTCTGCTTTGAGAGAGCCCTTCCCTTCTGGCTCCCACCATAACAGACAAAGAGCTGGTCTGAGGTCCTGAAACACCGCATTCTGTCCACGTAAGCCCGGAGGGCGCGTACTGGACAGAGCAGTGCCAAGGCTGGGTCTGCCTCCTCCAGGGGCAGCACTTGCAGGTTCACCACCTGCTCCCGGAAGGGAGTGGTAGGAACCTTGGGCACATACCCAGGCCGGGGTCTCAGGATCACGTGAGAGTAGGCCGGCCCGAGTTCCAGGCACGCTTCGTCAACGGAGAATGCGTGCAGGTCCCCTACCCTCTTGATGGAGGCCAATGCAACCAGGAGCGCTGTCTTAAGTGACAGGAACTTAATCTCAACTGATTGCAGAGTCTCAAGGGAGGCCTCTGCAGGGCGCTGAAACCACTGAGAGGTCCAAAGAGGGTACGAGAGGAGGGCGAGGAGGATTCAGTCTCCTCGCTCCTCTCAGGAACCTGATGATCAGGTCGTGCTTCCCCAGAGACTTGCCCCCGGCTTATCTCTCTGACTTACTTTCTCCTTATATTCCCTCTTCGAACTCTCCGATCTTCTGGCTGTGATCTCCTATGTGAGCGGAGATTTCGTTTATCATCTATGGGCGGCAGGTCTTCTCTCTGTAATCGCCCCAAGCTATGGAACTCTCTTCCTTTGGCTCTCAGGACAACCACCACATTGCACGAATTCAAACATAAACTCAAAACACATTTGTTTAACCTGTATTTCAGTCAAGGAAATGTTAATTTGACATAACTCAGTCAAAATACTAACTTAGGCTCTAATCATCCTTTGCATCTTTACTCCAACTGTACACTAGGCTGTCTATAATAATGTTTGTTGTCTTTATTTCTATGTTTGTATTGCAAATGTAATGCGATTTGCAACTGCATTCGCTCATTACTTGGACTGGGCAAATGTCCATTGTCCATTGTCTTACATTCTTGACCCTGCACTGTTATGTAAATTGTCTGTTTATGTGTAATTGTTGTATTTACTGTCATTGCTGAAGCGTCCTTGAGCTTGGGAAGGCGCTATATAAAATAAACTTACTATTATTATTATTATTATTACCTTCAACTGCTTTGTGATACGCTGGCAATGGCAGCCACATACACCTTCAGGGTGGAGGGAGACAGCCTTCACTCCAACTCTTCTTGCAGGAAGGAAAGCACGAATACTGATCAAGCATCTCGGGGTCTCTCGGCGAGAAGCAGCATGATAGTCGACCAAGAGGTTCCAACTTCAACGCATAGAGGTGTCTCAGTGGATGACGCTCTCGCGAAGTGATGGTAGCCGCCACCACAGGTGGCAGGGTACTCAAGCCTGCCTCGTCCCATCCAGGAGCCACATGTGTAGCCTCCATAATGGGACGAGGGTGCCACAGGGTGCCCCCGTCTCTGAGAAAAGGAGGTCCTCCCTCAGAGGAATTGGCCAAGGAAGGTGCTGTCGCGAGGAGTATCAGTTCGGAGAACCAGGTCTTGGTGGGCCAGTATGCTGGGCGACCAAATGACCTGCTCTCGTCCTCCTTGATTTTGCACAGAGTACTGTGCGAGAAGGCTGCACTGGGGGAAACGCATATTTGCGTAGGCCCGGCGGCCAGCTGTGCGCCAGCTGCGCTTTGCCCGAGCATGCCCTCGGTCAGAGATAAGTACAGGGCGCAATGGGATGAGTCGTGGGAGGCGACAGATCTACCTGTGTGCCCCCGAACTGGTCCCAAATCAGCTGGACCGACTGGGGATGGAGTTGCCATTCGCCAACATCGGGACGGAGCCGTGACAGCTCGTCGGCTGCACAGTTCCGAACTCCTGGAATGTGGATAGCACGAAGGGACCTCAGGTGCTTCTGACTCCATAAGATGAGGTGGCGTGCGAGTCTAGACATACGGCGAGAGCGTCAGACCCCTGGTGGTCGATGTATGCTACTGTCGCGGTATTGTCTGAACGGACTAGCACGTGTTGACCCTTGAGCAACGCACGGAAGTGGGTGCAGGGGAAGGCGAACTGCCAGCAACTCGAGGCAATTGACATGCATGAGGCGCTGGGGTCCTGTCCAGGAGCCCGCGCCTGCATACCCATTGCACATGGCACCCCAACACACATGGCACTCTATCTCTCATACCGAGAAAAGAGATCCTCTGCACGGGCAAAGTTTGCTCTTCTCCCAGTTGACCCGAAGGCTCAGACGGGCTAGGTGCCGGAGCACAAGGTCCTGTGTTGTCGCAGACCTGATCTCGAGAGTGTGCCAGGATAGCCAGTCGTCGAGGAAATTCAGGACGCGAACCCCTTGTTCGCAAAAGGAACAAGGACTGCCTCGACAATCTTCGTGAAGACGAGAGGAGACAGAGCCAGCCCGAATGGGAGAACCGCGTACTGAAATGCCTGCCCCTCGAAAGCAAACCGAAGAAACGGTCTGTGTCGAGGTAAATGGAGACATGAAAGTAGGCGTCCTTCAGGTCTATCGCTGCAAACCAATCCTGGGGCCGAACACATTCGAAATGTGTTTGGCCGTGAGCATCTTGAACGGCAGCCGTGAAGGGTGCGGCTCAAAACGCGCAGGTCCAGGATTCGGTCATAACCCACCGGTTCTCTGGGAACAATGAAGTAGGGGCTGTAAAACCCCGACTTCCATCTCGGCTGGGAGGACGGCCTCGACTGCACCCTTCGCCAGCAGGGTGGCAACCTCCGCTCTCATGATCGGGCACTTGCCACCTGACCACCGTAAAGCGGACTGAAGCGGGGAGGAGACCGTGCGAACTAATACGCATAGCCGAGCCTGATAGTTCAGGCGACCCAACTGGGACAGATTGGGGAGCTCTAACCAAGCCCCCAAAAACTGATCCAGTGGAATCATCCGAGCCACAGGCGTCCCCTCGGAGGGGCAGCGGGGCGGAGAGATCGGCACAGGCGAGGGTGGCATAGCGACCCTGCGCGTGTGCGTCAAGCTCCGCACCCTGACAGAGGAGACCAGGGAAGGACCAGCGTTCCGCGGGGGTCTGCTCTGCCAGGGGTCTGGCAAAGAGGGGGATGAGAGTGGTGTGGTCCAGAGACGGGCACGCACTGTCATCCGCGCCCTCAGAGGCAGAGGAGGATGAGAGTGGCGAGGCACGGGGCATCGCGCACTGCCATCCGGCTCTGTGTGCTCAGAGATGGAATGCAGCTCTTTGAAGAAAAGATTCTCCCCCAGCCCTCCACCGGGGGAAGGAGTGGGCCTGGGACCACTCCCTGAAGAATTGCAAGCCATATCTGAGCTGCCCGTAACGGGAGCGACGCAGTGGGGCTGCGGGGCTGGTACGGGCAGGGGCGCCTCCCTGCGACCACCTCCACGGCACGGCATGGTGCTGCTGGGGCCAGATGGGAGGGGGCGGAAGTCGCAGGAGGGCGCATTCGGCGGCAAGCGGACTGAAGCATCTGAGCAGGCGGCAAGTTGCAGCAGAACCGGAGGGTCAGACAAAAGCCACAGTCCGCTTCTGGGCGGCCCGAGACTGTTGGGCAGCAGTCTCCGACCGCGCGCCGAAGAGGCCAGCCTGGGATATGGGGAAGTTGAGGAAACTGGTTCACTCAGCCTGCGCACATCAACCAGGTTAAGCCAGAAATGTCTGACCACGCATGTGGACATCACCTGACTCAGGGAGCATGCGGTCACCTTCGTCGCTCGTAGAGCAAAGCCGGTGACGGCAGGCAGCTCAAGGATGAGCCCTGAATCAGCCCTACCCTCGTGCATGTCACTGCACACCCCAAAGGATGGCAATAACACACAGTGAGGTGGCAGCCTGCATTGGAGGGGTGCTTAGGGTTGCCACGCCAGGTGGAGGCGCTGTGGGGACACATAAGTGTTGCCACAGAACACTCCACAGGGGGAACCCCAGTGTACCCTCAGACTGCGGCCTCTACGAGGGCAGAGAAGGCGGAAGAGGCCGCTGAGTAGTCTCATGGCCTCTTCATGCACATCCGGGTAGAAAGGATTTGGGTTCGCCACCCCCAAAAACCAATCATCAGCCTAAAGTGCTCGGGACATGGCAGAATTTTCCACACACACCCAACACTCGTGGCAGCCCGGGAAGCATAGCTCTAACTCAGCTGATGCCAGCACATCCGAGGACAGCAGCACAGACGAGCCAACTCCAGAGAACTCCAGCTCACCTTGTGAGGCGGCGATAAACATGATTTCATCAACTGGTGGACCGAACTGAGAACGCTGGCCCTTTTATTTAAATTTTTTTGGCAGCCGCTGAACTCACTCAGGACCACGTGGGTTGCAACGTGAAAGACGGGTGTGGACCGAGGAATTTTCGTCGGTTTAGTTCCAGACCTGACGTCTTAAATCACTATACATTGCGATGGACACGTCCCCACTGAGAGAACGTGACACACCCACGAGCGCTGTCTGAGCGTGATCAAAGCCCAAACACGTCAAACAGCGCTTCGCGCCCATCAGCTGAATCTATCAGAATACCGCACTCAGAAACACACGGGCAGATCGTCTTTAAAAAGACGTGCCGCGTGCGCACTCTTCTAGTGAGAGGAGAAAACTCCGCGGATGTTGAAGAGACCAGGGAGAGACACACACACACTGGCAGACCACTGCTCAGATCGCAGGCAATGTGAAACTCGCTGGCATACCGCCGTCACACCAACACCAGAGAGTTCGCTCGTCTCGAAGAGGTGAGTCACAGTAGTAACTCAGATTGTGTGGCTTGTGGAGTGAAGAAGTTCTCTTGGCTCCGAAGCGAAAACATACTGCGGCTTGCCTGGCCGCTTCCTCCTTTTAATACTCACGGGTGAGGCGGAGATACGCTGATGCAAATTCTGCAGACCCATTGGCTCGTTTTTTAATACTCAAAGAGGACTGGCTTTCTAGGCGAAACCCCATTCTCCCTATTCCACGCAACTCGGAGTGACTGATCAAAGGTAACCGGATGTGCTCTGACATCATCAAACCACTGGCTGCAGATCACAAACAGATTCAACGTACGAACATAACTCATAACACATGCTGTAAATGCATCCTATGAAAAATAAACAATATTGTCTTAGAAACAAATATGTGCAACACAAGTAAATGAAGTAGATGATTCTGTAAGTGTCCCTGATTACAGGAATCGAATATGAAACTTGTTATATCACTTTGTTTCAGTGAATTAGTTCAGATTCACTGTAACGTGTTTCTGTCATCACTGATGATCAGAACCTGAGATATTACAGTTTTCTCTCAGTCGCTTTGGGGCATTTCTCACATCACTATTTACATTTCCACAACATTTTGTCATTTGTACTACATCATAGTAGCAGTTTCTCATTCCTTCCAACAAATTGCAAATGCTTTAGACATGCGATCAATTGCTTTCATACATCTCTCTGCTGTTTTATAACATTATCATTTGCTTATGTCATATCAGTCCAAATTAACTGATACTTGTGAATGCTGAATAGTCATTCCATATAAAACTAATAGTCCTCATTCCATTGCTTGAGTCATCACATACAAAAATGTTGAACTAGTTGTCAAAATCCATCAAGCAATTTTTTTTACATTTTTTTTAATCTTTTAAAAAAAAAAAACCTTTTTTAAATTGAACGATTTCTCGCAGGTGAACCTCAGCTTTCACTGATGAGAAGGGATGTGCATGAATGATTTACAGTATATGTATGTTGTATGTTCAGTTCCAATATGTACTGTGATATTGTTTACAGTTGTGCACCGATCTTACCCAAATGGAGTTTATATTTGTTGTAAATAAGGGTGTATTTTTTTCTTTTGCACAGTGCTCTGAACAAATTAGAATTGCAAAGACCATGCAGTAAAAATTTGAAACATACATATTCAGTGTCTTGTACTCAATTACTGTACCTCACTTAAATACAGTAACTTTACTGTAGTTTTCAAATGACTGTTATAGGACTGTCTCTGAGCATTTTCAGGGTAGTGTCACCAAGATCTGACTTCTTTGCATTGACAAACACACAGTAAACTGTCAGTATGAAAACATGACAAAGCCATTTGACTGTCTTGTTCATAAACACTGGTGTTAGGAACTTTCCATCTTGACTACACTGACACTTTCATTGACATGAATACTTGCTTTTGAGGAATGAGTTATCCATTTTGAGCAAGTGACACACTTTTGCAGGTTATCAACTAAGTTTTGCAGTTTGTACTAATTGTTTTGAGAACTGCATTAACTGTTGTGCAAATGTAAATAGTAATGTGAGAAATGCACCAAAGCGATGAAGAAAAACTGTAATACAGTTACACAGAGATCAGATTCATCAAATACTCACAGCCGAGCCTCACTTTGCATCTAATAAACCATCTGTCATTGGTCATCATCATAAACACTGACAAAATGACAACAATGATGAACCCTAAAAACAAGAGAGAAAGTATATTAATGTTTATTAATGTCTGGGATATTAAAGACATCAACACATGTACAATTACAGTAAATCATAATGAACATCAGTTTCATGAATAATAAGTGTTTTAAAGTGACACTAATGTTCAAATGTGTTGAATTATCAATAATATGAACCCAGATGAACTACAAATCATTATGAAAATGAACATGAATACACCTGCTCCTTCAGAAGATCCAAACGTGTAGAACAGGATCATGAATTGTAAAGTAGGCAGAATATCAAAGATCATATCAGCCACAAGGCCAAATATTTCAATTATCCGTCCAGTTTTCTTTCCAATCTCAGTAACTAAAACTACAGGAGAAACATTTACACTTATTTAAGATATAATTTGATTCAGTTTTGAATAATTATAATGACACATTTACAACAACAACCAATAAAATGACCAATAAAAGCAGAAGAACTGAACAAATCATCATGTGACTGTGAGTTTAATATAAACATATTATAGATAACAGTAATGATGTCATTTAATAACCTTCAAAAACCCTTCATGTTTCAAATAAAAATATTATGAAATCTAATGAAAAGATCAATATGTATTATTTCTAATACCATCAGACCTGAATATATTTATGTATTTATATTATTAGAGTCATGAATGATGTTGAGATCAGTGTGAATCTGATACACATCACTCGTTCACTCAGTGAGTCGAATGGTTTCTGGCGATGGATGGAGACAAATGACAGAAATACTTACGGTAAATGATTTTGCAGAGGCAGGACAGAAACACTATTGAAAACATGACTATGATCACGACTCTGTCAAACTGTGCATAACTCAGAACTTTTTGCCACGCAGTTTTAAAAAGAGCTGGAAGAAAGAAAAACAAATGTTAAAGGGGGGTTGACTGCCATTTCACTTTTTTCATTTTAAATAGTGTGTAATGTTGCTGTTGGTGCATGAACAGTATCTGCAAAGTTCCAGCGCTGAAAGTTCAGTGTAAGCAGAGATATCGTCTTTTAAAAATCAGGAAGTATAATTGCCTACAAAAACGACTCGATTGGGACTACAGCTGGGTTATGGTACGTCACTAACCTACACATTTGCATAAACCCCTCCCTCCGGAATATGCAAAAAAGTGCATGCGCATTTTTCAGCAGCTCCAGCCTCCAGCTCGTCGAGATGAGTTGTTCACGCAGCTGTCAGATCTTCTGTGCTCGGATTTCCCACGGACGCTGTACTTCGTCAAAAATGGATACAATTTATGTTTGATTATGTTCCTGAAAATGATGATCGTAATCTAGCTCTTTGTGCTGCACATTTATCGGAAGACAGCTTCCAGAATCTCCACGAGTTCAACAAGAAACTGTTACTAAAACATGAAGCAGTTCCAACTTTAAAACCAGAGGCAGCAGTTGTTGGGCCACATCCTGTAAGTAGGCTAAGACTTCATCATTTTAAATGTATTTGCATGTGTAATTCCAGACGTAGCCTAGTGTTTTATTTTTTTCAAATGCCAGCGCTGGCTTTATAGCCACTATAGGCTAGTAGTTATGCTATTTTGTGTCTACGAACGTGTTACAAACATGAATTTTGTATTAGTACTAATGTTGTAAATGTATTTTTCATGTAAATATGTTTTATGATGTTATTTTTGATTTGATCAAGAACGTAAACTTGCCACCGCTGTTTGAGTATCACATTAGTAGCCAGTCAGTTGCTATTGTTGCCAGTCAGATGCTATTGTGTAAAACAAACGTGTATAAAGTTAAAAAATGTAGCAAATTATCATTCAGAAACGTTTATTAAGAGCCGTGTGTGGTGAGGTTCTGCTTGACTCTCTTCATCACGGCTTTCTCGGTCTGAATCTGCCTCAAACTGAAACTGCAGTTCGACACCATTATTTACATCTGGACCAGAGCTCATACCATAGACTGCTCATGACATGCCTCGTTTCGCCCGTAAAGGTAATGGGTGTTAATCTTCCGGACAACATGAGCGACAGTTTAGCCAATCACAACACACCGGCCCAAACTAATCAATCTGAGCCCACTGCGTGTTTCTGAGGGAGTGTTTTCATAGACTCAGGAAGTGAACCGCTCGTTCAGGGACAGAGGAGAGCGCGGCTGACAATAAAGGTGAAGTTTATGAAAAATAAGACTTTTTAAGAAAAGAAATACCACAAATACATGTTATATTGCACACCATAAACACAATCATGCAAAGAAAAAAAGCAGTCAACCCCCTCTTAAATAGAATCACAATCAAACTATAAATACAGGCAAGAAGAATGACGAAACTCTTGTTATTTAACTGATGTTTTTCTGTAAATCTCTGGTTTACTGTAAATTTATACCAACAGTCTCTGTTATAATCTGAGGTTCAGTGTGTTTTCAGTCTGTTTATAATATTGACCCCGTGACCTTTGTGCTGCTCATACGAAGTGTGTCGAGACACAAAACAGAGATTACAGTTTTTCTCAATTGTTTACACACAAATTCTTGGTACTTGAGAAACATGTAACACATTCACCAACCCCCTGAACCAATTCTGCTAAACTACAAGCACAATTCCTGCTTTACACTCACATTGCAGTTCTAAAACACACTTTTTTCAAAACACTACACAAATTCTCTGCATTTGGCACAATATTCGGTAACACTTTATTTTACGACCCGCAAACAACTGGGTAAGTACACAGAAATTACGGTGTACGTTTCTGTAATTATAGTGAACTTCCGTGTAAGTATAAGGGAAAACAATATGTTAAGTTTGGGGTTATAAAGGGGTAAATGCAGCTGCGAGCAGCGCATCGCGGGCCCAAGCCGGTGGCACGCAACCCCGGTGCCTAAGGGCACCGGGATGGCGGTACCGCCGGCTTTGGCCCTCCATTCGCTGCTCGCAGCTATATTTATATACACATATATATATATATATATATATATATATATATATATATATATATATATATATATATATATATATATATATAAAGCCGGTGGCACCGCCACCTTGGTGCCTATTGGGTTATTCTGTATCGACGTGCAAAAACGTAACCCTTGCTTTGGCAATACATACTAACATACTAGCTCAGAACTGAATAGTTGATATCTGAATGACAGATCACCATAGAAGTCAATGGAAAAAATGTGACTGAGTAGTAACAAAAGAATAGTTACTAGTCACCATTGAAATAAGTACTTGTGTCTAATGAATAAGTACTAGTATCTATTTAATAGGTACTAGTATCTAATGAATAAGTACTAGTAACTAATTAAATAAGCATTGGTATGTAATGAACAAGGACTAGCATCTAATGAATAAGTACTAGTATCTAGATAAATAAGGACTAGGTGTCTAATGAATAAGTACTAGTATCTTTAAAAAGGTACTAGTACCTAAAGAATAAACACTAGTATGTAAAGAAAAGGCACTAGTATCTAAAGAATAAGCACTAGTAGCTAATGAATAAGTACTAGTACTTAATGGAATAGATACTAGTATCTAAAAATAAGTACTAGTAGCATGAAAATAGAGACTAGTAGGTTAAAATGATTAAATGTTAAAACGGCTTGCCATACTCTATCTGTCGTTTCGACTAGTCACAATTACGTTACAGATATCTTAAATGATAATACAAACTATCCAAAATGTAATAACGACTAGAAAGACGTTGTTGATATCTACAATGTTAATTACGAATAGTCAAACTTAGCTTTTAAATGTTAAAAGGGACTTGCCATACAGAAGTGTAGGCTCAAGAGACACTCAACATTTTCAAACCAAAATATCTGACTTTCTGTGGGTCCTAGCTCATGAGTGTAAATTAGAAAGTTGTCCGGCTTGAGGAGAATATATGAATATATGAAACGATGAGATCAACATGTGTACTGAGTTTCATATTATTACATGCAAGCGTGTTTCTATTTATGGACCAAGTTTTGGACCCCGTTCCAGGGGGCGCTGTCTAGCCCCCTTGCCACACCCGGGTACCATCTTCAGCCCGGCTCTGATGGCTGTGGGATCTGACCTGTGTCCAAAGTTTCAAGAGTTTTCAAACCCATTAAGGGCCCCAAAAGCCGCTAAGAGACTCAAAATCATCAAAAAAAAAGGAATGTTAAAGTTTGATGCGTTGCTATGGCAACATTATCTTAGATATTGAATAATGCTTTCACAGCTCTTCATCTGGCGTGTGTTTACATTATACAGATGAAGTTTGAAGCAAATCGGGTAAAAGTAAGAGTGTGATTTCAAAGCATTTTGAAAGTGAAACACTTTCTGCTGCCAGTTGGTGGCGCTATATATTTGACTCACAATAGTCATATCCATGTGATCGGCCTCTTACAACGAACAAACACACTGCTGAAGTTTCATCAAGATCAGTTAATGTATGCAGAAGTTTTAACACACTTCCTTTTTGATTTATTTACTTACTTTTTTGATTTATGGACCAAGTTAATTTAATTAATACACTAATTATATAAAACTATTGTCAATGCACTACAATTAAACAGGTTATATGCCTTTACTTATAAAAAAATAAAAATAAAAACTTATTTAAAAAATACCAGGCTTAAGAAATGTATTTACTTTAGCAGGCCAGACACACAGTGAAATGATTAAGCCCCTCTCCCTACACACACACACACACACACACACACACACACACAGACTGTGTGTCAAGAGACTCAAGAAAGACTCAGGCTCAGAAAGAGCATGATCATATTCAAACTACAATATCTGACTTTCTGTGGGTTTGAGCTTATTATTGTTAATTAGAAAGTTGTTTGGCTTGAATAGAACAATATACACGGCAAGTTTTGTAACTGTCAGTAAAACTAACCAAGTTATAACACACTTTATGTGTCCTTTTTTAGTCAAAAAAATCCGCCACGGCCAAACCGTTCGAGATATCACAAATCCGTCCGGAATTTAGCATCCTCAATGTCTTGACTTCATGCACACCGAGTTTGGTGGTGATTGGTAACAGCATGGGTTGTAATTTGATGTTTTTCTAGGACATTTATTTAAAAAAAAAAAAAACATAATTCCCGACTTCCGTTTGAACTGTCGTAAAACTTAGAGCACGAAAGTTGTTTGGCCTGATGTGATCTATGAGTGTACCGAGTTTCATATTAATCCATGCACGTGTGTTTCGATTTATGGACAAATGTTCGAATCCCTGAAAAGAATGCATCCTAAAAGAATGGTAAAGTTTGATGCGTCGCCACGGCAACAGTTTCAAAGATATCAAGAATCCATTCATAGGTCTTCATCTGCCGTGTATTTACATTATACAGATGAAGTTTGAAGCAAATCGGGTAAAAATAAGAGGTGATTTCAAAGCATTTTGAAAGTGACACACTTCCTGCTGCCAGTTGGTGGCGCTATAACTTTGACTCACAATAGTCACATCCATGTGATCGTCCTCTTACAGCGAACGCACTGCTGAAGTTTCATCCAGATCAGTTAATGTATGCTGAAGTTATGACACACTTCCTGTTTCACGCTTTCTCGCCATAGTTTCGTTTCCTCGCCACGGCCAAACCGTTCGAGATATCAAAAATCCCCACGCAAACTTTCATCCTCAATGTCTTGACTTCACGCTGACCGAGTTTCGTCGAATTTGGATCAGAGCTCTAGGAGGAGTATTTAAAAGTTCATTGCGTGTGTTTTACAAAAAAACCTCAATAGCCGACTTCCTGTTGGGCTGGGGTAAAAGTAAGAACGCGAGGTATAGATGAAATTCTGCTATCGACATGTGTACCGAGTTTCATATTATTACATGCAAGTGTGTTTGAGTTATGGACCAGGTGTTCGGACCCCATTCCAGGGGGCGCTGACGAGCCGCCCTGCCACGCCCGGGTACCAGCTTCAGCCCGGCTCTGATGGCCGCGGGTTCTGACCCCGTGTGCAAAGTTTCAAGAGTTTTCGAGCATGTTAAGGGCCCCAAAAGTGCCCGAATAGTCGCTAGAAAAAGAAAAAAAAAAAATATATATATAGCTGCGAGCAGCGATTGCGGGCCCAAGCCGGTGGCACCGCAACCCCGGTGCCTAAAGGCACCGGGATGGCGGTACCGCCGGCTTTGGCCCTCCATCGCTGCTCGCAGCTATATTTATATATATATATATATATATATATATATATACATATATATATATATATATATATATATAATAGCCGGTGGCACCGCCACCTTGGTGCCTTTAGGGTTATTCTGCACGACGTGCAAAAACGTAACCCCTGCTTTGGAATACATACTAGTATGTATTCCACAATTGGAATACATACTAACATACTAGTCAGAACTGAATAGTTGATATCTGAATGACAGATCACCATAGAAGTCACTGGAAAAAATGTGACTAGTAACAAAAGAATAGTTACTAGTCACCATTGAAATAAGTACTAGTGTCTAATGAATAAGTACTAGTATCTATTTAATAGGTACTAGCATCTAATGAATAAGTACTAGTAACTAATTAATAAGCATTGGTATGTAATGAATAAGGACTAGCATCTAATGAATAAGTACTAGTATCTAATAAATAAGGACTAGTGTCTAATGAATAAGTACTAGTATCTTTAAAAAGGTACTAGTACCTAAAGAATAAACACTAGTATCTAAAGAAAAGGCACTAGTATCTAAAGAATAAGCACTAGTAGCTAATGAATAAGTACTAGTACTTAATGGAATAGATACTAGTATCTAAAAAATAAGTACTAGTAGCATGAAAATAGAGACTAGTAGGTTAAAATGATTAAATGTTAAAACGGCTTGCCATACTCTATCTGTCGTTTCGACTAGTCACAATTACGTTACAGATATCTTAAATGATAATACAAACTATCCAAAATGTAATTACGACTTAGAAAGACGTTGTTGATATCTACAATGTTAATTACGAATAGTCAAACTTAGCTTTTAAATGTTAAAAGGGCTTGCCATACAGAAGTGTAGGCTCAGAGAGACACTCAACATTTTCAAACCAAAATATCTGACTTTCTGTGGGTCCTAGCTCATGAGTGTAAATTAGAAAGTTGTCCGGCTTGAGGAGAATATATGAATATATGAAACGATGAGATCAACATGTGTACTGAGTTTCATATTATTACATGCAAGCGTGTTTGATTTATGGACCAAGTTTTGGACCCCGTTCCAGGGGGCGCTGTCTAGCCCCCTTGCCACACCCGGGTACCATCTTCCCGGCTCTGATGGCTGTGGGATCTGACCTGTGTGCAAAGTTTCAAGAGTTTTCAAACCCATTAAGGGCCCCAAAAGCCGCTAAGAGACTCAAAATCATCAAAAAAAAGGAATGTTAAAGTTTGATGCGTTGCTATGGCAACATTATCTTAGATATTGAATAATGCTTTCACAGCTCTTCATCTGGCGTGTGTTTACATTATACAGATGAAGTTTGAAGCAAATCGGGTAAAAGTAAGAGTGTGATTTCAAAGCATTTTGCAAGTGAAACACTTTCTGCTGCCAGTTGGTGGCGCTATATATTCGACTCACAATAGTCACATCCATGTGATCGGCCTCTTACAACGAACACACTGCTGAAGTTTCATCAAGATCAGTTAATGTATGCAGAAGTTTTAACACACTTCCTTTTTGATTTATGGACCAAGTTAATTTAATTAATACACTAATTATATAAAACTATTGTCAATGCACTACAATTAAACAGGTTATATGTCTTTACTTATAAAAAAATAAAAACAAAAACTTATTTAAAAAATACCAGGCTTAAGAAATGTATTTACTTTAGCAGGCCAGACACACAGTGAAATTATTAAGCCCCCTCCCCCTACACACACACACAGAGACTGTGTGTCAAAAGACTCAATCACACACACACACAGACTGTGTGACAGGCCTAGGCTCAGAAAGAGCATGATCATATTCAAACTACAATATCTGACTTTCTGTGGGTTTGAGCTTATTATTGTTAATTAGAAAGTTGTTTGGCTTGAATAGAACAATATACACGGCAAGTTTTGTAACTGTCAGTAAAACTAACCAAGTTATAACACACTTTATGTGTCCTTTTTTAGTCAAAAAAATCCGCCACGGCCAAACCGTTCAAGATATCAAAAATCCGTCCGGAATATAGCATCCTCAATGTCTTGACTTCATGCACATCCGAGTTTGGTGGTGATTGGTAACAGCATGGGTTGTAATTTGATGTTTTTCTAGGACAATTATTTAAAAAAAAAAACATAATTCCCGACTTCCGTTCGAACTGTCGTAAAACTTAGAGCACGAAAGTTGTTTGGCCTGATGTGATCTATGAGTGTACCGAGTTTCATATTAATCCATGCACGTGTGTTTGATTTATGGACAAATGTTCGAATCCCTAAAAGAATGCATCCTAAAGAATGGTAAAGTTTGATGCGTCGCCACGGCAACAGTTTCAAAGATATCAAGAATCCATTCATAGGTCTTCATCTGCCGTGTATGTACATTATACAGATGAAGTTTGAAGCAAATCGGGTAAAAATAAGAGGGTGATTTCAAAGCATTTTGAAAGTGACACACTTCCTGCTGCCAGTTGGTGGCGCTATAACTTTGACTCACAATAGTCACATCCATGTGATCGTCCTCTTACAGCGAACGCACTGCTGAAGTTTCATCCAGATCAGTTAATGTATGCTGAAGTTATGACACACTTCCTGTTTCACGTTTCTCGCCATAGTTTCGTTTCCTCGCCACGGCCAAACCGTTCGAGATATCAAAAATCCCCACACAAACTTTCATCCTCAATGTCTTGACTTCTAGCTGACCGAGTTTCGTCGAATTTGGATCAGAGCTCTAGGAGGAGTATTTAAAAGTTCATTGCGTGTGTTTTACAAAAAAACCTCAATAGCCGACTTCCTGTTGGGCTGGGGTAAAAAGCAAGAACGCGAGGTATAGATGAAATTCTGCTATCGACATGTGTACCGAGTTTCATATTATTACATGCAAGTGTGTTTGAGTTATGGACCAGGTGTTCGGACCCCATTCCAGGGGGCGCTGACGAGCCGCCCTGCCACGCCCGGGTACCAGCTTCAGCCCGGCTCTGATGGCCGCGGGTTCTGACCCGTGTGCAAAGTTTCAAGAGTTTTCGAGCATGTTAAGGGCCCCAAAAGTGCCCGAGAGTCGCTAGTAAAAGAAAAAAAAAAAAAAATATAGCTGCGAGCAGCGATTGCCGGCCCAAGCCGGTGGCAACCGCAACCCCCGGTGCCTGGAGGGCATCCGGGAACGGCGGTACCGGCCGGCTTTGGCCCTCCATCGACTGGCTCGCGGCGATATTTATATATATACATATACACACACACATATATATATAGCCGGTAGAGACAGATGACCGCACCTGGGGCCTTTAGGGTCATTCTGCACGACGTGCGAAAGCGGTAACCCCTGCTTTGGAATACATACTAGTATGTATTCCACAATTGGAATACATACTAACATACTAGTCAGAACTGAATAGTTGATATCTGAATGACAGAATCACCATAGAAGTCACGAAAAAATGTGACTAGTAACAAAGAATAGTTACTAGTCACCATTGAAATAAGTACTAGTGTCTAATGAATAAGTACTAGTATCTATTTAATAGGTGAATTAGTATCAATGAATAAGTACTAGTAACTAATTAATAAGCATTGGTATGTAATGAATAAGGACTAGCATCTAATTAATAAGTACTAGTATCTAATAAATAAGGACTAGTGTTTATATGAATAAGTACTAGTATCTTTAAAAAGGTACTAGTACCTAAAGAATAAACACTAGTATCTAAAGAAAAGGCACTAGTATCTAAAGAATAAGCACTAGTAGCTAATGAAAAAGTACTAGTACTTAATGGAATAGATACTAGTATCTAAAAAATAATAATTAGTAGCATGAAAAGTAGAGACTAGTAGGTTGAAAATGATTAAATGTTAAACGGCTTGCCATACTCTATCTGTCGTTTCGACTAGTCACAATTACGTTACAGATATCTTAAATGATAATACAAACTATCCAAAATGTAATTACGACTAGAAAGACGTTGTTGATATCTACAATGTTAATTACGAATAGTCAAACTTAGCTTTTAAATGTTAAAGGGCTTGCCTACAGAAGTGTAGGCTCAGAGAACATCTAACATTTTCAAACCAAAATAACTGACTTTCTGTGGGTCCTAGCTCATGAGTGTAAATTAGAAAGTTGTCTGGCTTGAGGAGAATATATGAATATATGAAACGTTAATGAGATCAACATGTGTACTGAGTTTCATATTATTACATGCAAGCGTGTTTGTATTTATGGACCAAGTTTTTGGACCCCCGTTCCAGGGGCGCTGTCTGGCCCCGCTTGCCATACCCGGGTACCATTTTCCCGGCTCTGATGGCTGTGGGATCTGACCTGTGTGCAAAGTTTCAAGAGTTTTCAAACCCATTAAGGGCCCCAAAAGCCGCTAATAGACTCAAAATCATCAAAAAAAAGGAATGTTAAAGTCTTGATGCGTTGCTATGGCAACATTATCTTAGATATTGAATAATGCTTTCACAGCTCTTCATCTGGCGTGTGTTTACATTATACAGATGAAGTTCTAACAAAGATGTTGGAAGCACATGTAACTGAACGAAGTATATTG
>JAQIUQ010001802.1:667500-739001 GCA_030378365.1 Hybognathus amarus | reverse complement strand
TGCAAACATTGAGCCTCTAATACCTTCAGAGCCGAGATATTGAACATTTACAATGGCATAAATGCTACGTGAAATCTCAGTATCTCAGCTCTGGGAAGGGTCTAGAGCCTCCATTTTTGCACTCAGATCTAGTCCCATGGCCCTCTATCAGAATCCAGAGTTTCGAGAAAATTAAAACTCCCACCCTCGAAAAAAAACACAGTAACTCTTACGCTTTTTTTTTCGGGTCAAAATTTTGATTTTCTTGAAACTTGGATTCTGATAGAGGGCTCACTGAGACTGAGATCTGAGTGCAAAAATGGAGGCTCTAGCGCCCTCCCAGAGCTGAGATATTGCTCCCTCCTCCCCTCCTCCCCTCCTCCTCCCGCCCCTCCCCAGCTCCAGCCAAAGCGCAACTGGGAGGCTCTAGACCCTTCCAGAGCTGAGAGATTGAGAGATTTATAATGGCATAAATGCTACGTGGGATCTCAATATCTAGGCTCTGGAAGGGTCTAGAGCCTCATTTTTGCACTCAAGTCTAAGTCTCATGGCCCTCTATCAGAATCCAGAGTTTTGAGAAGATTGGAGAAACTTAATTTCTTGCCCCGAAAAAACAAAACAAAAGGGGTACCACTGTCATTTTTTTTTTGGTCGAAATTTTGAGTTTCTCTGATCTTCTTGAAACTCTGGATTCTGATAGAGGGCCATGATACTTAGACCTGAGTGCAAAAATGGAGGCTCTAGACCCTTCCCAGAGCTGAGATATTGAGATATTTATATGGCATAAATGCTACGTTGGATCTCAATATCTCAGCTCTGGAAGGGTCTAGAGCCTCATTTTTGCACTCAAGTCTAAGTCTCATGGCCCTCTATCAGAATCCAGAGTTTTGAGAAGATTGGAGAAACTTAATTTCTCGCCCCGAAAAAACAAAACAAAAGGGGTACCACTGTCGTTGTTTTTTTTTGGTCAGAAATTTTGAGTTTCTCTGATCTTCTTGAAACTCTGGATTCTGATAGAGGGCCTTGATACTTAGACCTGAGTGCAAAAATGGAGGCTCTAGACCCTTCAAGAGCTGAGCTATTGAGATATTTATAATGGCATGAAGAGCTGAGATATGTGAAAGGATGTATAGGCCAAACCAGGTGTTGTCAGAATCCCGATATTGACACGGATCTATCACAACATGTCTTCATATTAGGGACTGAACTGAGTGTTGGCAGTCAGGTGCTGGAGGAGTGGAGGAACGGATGTGAAGAGGACACAATCAGCGCCAACACGCACTCATCAACATAAACACTGCTGGGCTTATTACACACAGCACTGATCTGGCACTGCACTACTGTGTACTGAGACCAGAAAGTAGAAAAAGGTAAAATAGCACATTTGGACCAATTCTGACTGTAATGAATCTTGATTATGACTGTAATGATGCCTTGTATTGGCCTTGTGAAACACCTAAAAATCTGCTTGCGTGCACAACAAAGCAAACAAAATAATGTGATGTTGCAATGGTTTGGCAGATATGTATATATATATATACACACACACACACACACACACACACACACACACGAACAGTTCACAGAGACTGGCCTCTAAGTGCCATCTGATATTCCCTTAGAAAAGTTATCATTTTTATCAAGCTTGTATATCAAAGTTCAGTAATTTCACTTAAATGGCAATGAGATTACCTATTAACTGTCATTTCAGTGAAATTACTGAACTTAAATATACAAGCTTGATAAATGGTAATATTTGGAAGAAAATTTCAAATGGCATTTAGAGGCTTTTTATAACACCATATATATATATATATATATATATATATATATATATATATATATATATATATATATATATATATATATATATATTTGGGCTGTGAAACGATTAAGTGAATATTTGGAAATAAAGCTTTGTGTATAATATGTGTGTGTATAATTATTTTGTATATATAAATACACACATACATGTATATATTTAGAAAAAAATTGTTATTAATATATCAAATATTTATATTTATCTATAATATTAATTTTGTATAAATGTATATAAAGCATATACATGCAAATATTTCTTAAATGTATACATGCATGTGTGTGTATTTATATATACAAAATAATTATACACACTACACATATAAATTATGTAAACACAAACTTTATTTTGGACGCGATTAATAGCCCTAATATGTATGTATGTATGTATGTGTATATATATATATATATATATATATATATATATATATATATATATATATATATATACACAGTTATCGTGTTTTACCTCCCAGGACATAATAAAAATGATCTAATTCTTAGTTTGTCACATGGTGCTTTTTTTCCATTTTGGCTCCATATTTGTTTAAACAAAGTACACCTGAACAATTTCAGTTGCCTGTATAGCCAGCCACTTTTAGCAGCAACAAGTTCGTAAGAACTCATCTGTCAGTGCGACTTTATCAGTCCTCTCACGTCTGCTGTGGCGGAAATTTTTGCCTGCTCTTATTTGCAATGTTGCCATTCAGTCCCATCGAGGTTACTGCGAGCATTCCGTTTAGCCTCACGTTTGTACGTCCCACCACATAGAATTCCAATCTGGTTTGTGCTCTGCACTTTAACTTGCCAAGTGCAACACCTTAACTCTTTTCTTTCCACAGCCATTCTGTTGTAGATTTACTGAATGTTCTTGGGGTCATTATCTTGTTGCATAACCCAGTTTCGGCCAAGCTTTAGCTGTTGGACAGATGGCCTCACATTTACTCAGAATACTTTGGTATACAGAGGAGTTCATGGTTGACCCAATGACTGCAAGTTGCCAAGGTCCTGAGGCTGCAAAACTAGCCAAAAGTCTTCACCCTTCCATCAGCGATGGACAGTTGATACAAGGTGTTTGTGCTGATATGCTGTGTTTAGTTCACCTGACTTGGTACTGTGCATTATGGCTAAACATCTCCACTTTGGTCTTATCTGTCTAAAGGACATTGTTCCAGAAGTCTTGAGGTTTGTTCCAGTGCCGCCATGTTCTTTTTAGAGACATGGAACGTTCCTCTTGGAAACCCTTCCAAACATGCCATACTTGTCTAATTGTGCTGCCATGAACTTTAACATTTAACAAGCGTAACCGAGGCATGCAGAGTCTGAGGTGCAGTTCTTGGGTGTTTTGCGAGTTTCTTCCTTGGGATGAATTTGCTGTGTCGATCACTGGGAAGATTAGAAAGTGTCTTGAATGTTTCAATGGCTGCACATATTGTCTGAAAATCACCCTTGCCAGATTAATGGAAGCAACAAATACTTCTCTTTAGATCATTGCTGATGTCTTCCAATTTGGCATTGTGTAAACACGCATGAATGCTCCAGACCAGCAAACTGCCAAAACTTGCAGTTGGTCATGTTTGCTGATGATAAACTAATCAAAGGAACCTGCTTATTTCCAGTGGAAGCAGTAAAGGTGTACTTAGTTTGTCACTCATGGCTTCTCCATTTCGGCCTCGTTTTGTTAAACAAATAATGACAAGGTGTAATATGTCATGTTGTTGTTCATCTGAAGATGTATTTAGTTAATTTCTTAAGACCTAACAAGGATGAGATGTTTTTTAAACATTTTTTTTTGATAAATGTATTTTATTGTCCTGATGCGTAAAATCACAGAATTAAATAGGGTGTCCTTTCTTTTTCACATGATTGAAATTGGGAAATGTAAAGCCATAATTAAGTTTTTCTTGCTCTACTATGGAAACCTAATTTGGAAGTGACCTCAGATGAGTAAATTATGTGCATGCATCGTTGTACTATTGATAATGGACAACTCACCTTCTTTCCCTCCAAACTTTCACAAAATTTTCATTAATGCGACCGCTCCTTAACCGCTTTCATATAAAAATTATATTTTGTCCTGGAACCTTTCAAGCAACATGACATCATGACTAGGGTTGGGTATCGTTTAATTTGAACGATTCCTGATTCCCAATTCCTTGTTTCGATTCTGGTTCTAAATCAATTCTCAATTCTGATTCTAATTTTGCATTTTGCCGAGATTTTCGTTATTTTTAGAAAAGTGAAGCCACACTTTGGACCGCCGACGTAAGCTACCCATGTTCAACTCGCGGTTATGCCAACGCTTCCGGTAGATGCTTCTTCGTTGGTGTTGTTCAGCGGTTTCTTCTTCTAGTTGGCGGACTGTGAATATCGAAACTAGGAATCGAAATTTTAACTTTCTGAACGATTTTGGAAAAACTAAAAGTTAGTCCCGGTTCCAATTCAGATTCTAATTCTTTATACCCAACCCTAATCATGTACTTGAGTAAACATACACGCCACTTTTGAGTCAGGTGGCAGGTTATCTCTACGCATTGTGAGCTATCCGCGTGTATGTCTACGCCATTAATGTCCGAGTGTATTCCGTGTGTATGTACACGCCGTCAAATGTCCGAGCTGAAACGAAGCAAAATGTAGGTCTACATCTGGGGTGTGATATTTTTTTTTTCCTAGGATGGTAGGGGAACACTCATAAATGCTATTAACCCCAGTGACGGGTAGGTTTAGAGACGGGGTTGGGGTAGGTCATATATCTTATATACAGTAAAAACGTCAAGTCAACTGGCGTTCATAAACACGCTGAAAAGCGAATGCGTGTTGTATAGCACGCTGAAATGGCAAATATCGAATTGACGTGTCATACACGCGAATTTCATGAGATCAGTCTTGTTTCAAGTCTGTTTCAAGTCTTAACTTGTGCATATTTCAGAGAGGTCTCATGCTATGTGGTTTGACGAAGTTCTCTTTGCCTCACACACACTTTATGAAGAAAGACACACACTCACATAGTAGTAGCTGTTCCAGTCGTCGGCTGTAGGTACAGCGGGTGTGTGCGCTGCAGGGCTGGCCGTGTGCGTGTGTGGTCGGTGTGATGAAGCCTGGCATGATGGGAAGGGCACTGTAGGTGGGCAGCAGGGTCTGAGCACTACCATTCAGAGAGGTGTGCAGAGGTGCACTCAAGGGGGTCTTCACCACCTCCACCTCCTATTGAGAGACACGGAGACATCATCAAACATTTATACTGTATCTATCCAAATGCAACACACACTATTCAAATTACAGCTCTCTCTCACACACACACATCGACCCAGCTGCTGTGCTGAGGAGTGATTGAGTGTTTTCAACAGGATCCTCATGTCCTAAGAGTGTCATGAGACTAAGTGAGGAATGTGTCTCTGACCTGTACACCACCTGCCCCACATTTACATAAGCTCTTACACCCAACACAGATACCATCAACACACAACTACCACACCAAAATATGTATATACAGTATATTGTGGACTTTTTTTAAGACTGCACTATTTCTAAGCCATCAATCAAAAAACAATTTGTGACTAGAACAAAAAATGCATGCAGCTCAAGTGTTGCTACCGTTAAAGCAAAAGGTATTCTGAAATGTTTTAGTTTACTGTATATGAGAATTCAATGTGAAAAAGGTATTCAATTAGAATTATGACCACAGAATGCAGCGATTGACAAATCATAATGTCTATAGACTTATATATACACATACACTACCCCCATTCAAAAGGTAGGGGTGTGATTTTTAAGTAATTAATACTTTTATTATTATATTGATACTTTTATTTCAGCATGTATGCATCACATTTTTCCACCAAAATACTAAGAAGCAACACTGTAATGTTTCTTCAGCACCAAATCAGCATATTAGAATGATTTCTGAAGGATCATGTGACACTGAAGACTGAAAATGTTGCTTTTCCATCACGGGAATGAATTATATTATTACAATAGTATATTAAAATAGAAAACATTTATTTTAAGCGTAATAATATTATATAAGTTGTATAATAACTTTTTTTTGTTTTTATTTTTGGTTTCATATGCATGCTAATATGGGAAAACAATCAGTACAAATGTTTAGTGCTGCTGAATGCATACAGTTTATATACTGTATATGCACACAGAGAAATGAAAGTCTAATTTCTGATCTATTTTGGTCTGTGACAGCATGAACTATCTGCAGTAAGTCAAGAGTGATCCATCATAAAGAGAGGCCATACCATGTCGGCCCTGAAACACTTGGAGGCTTTTGACTTTCCTGAAATCTGTCAGAAGAACTACAGCTGGAATAATTCTTCCACCAGAGAGTGTGATGTTTGGGCAGCTTGTTAACTGTTTTAGCATTTCTGCTGCAGTGTATATGTGTATTTCTGCACAGTTTAATCCTCTTTTGGTCTGTAGTTTATGAGAGTGACAGGGATGTACACTGTAAAGTGAGCATGATTAAGCATGATGTATTTCAGTGCGTCTGTGTAGTGTACAGTACCTTGCTGACATCTCTGGTGCTGGTAGACTTGAAGCAGCTGACTGGCTCATCTGTGTCTGAGAATAGTACTGATTGACAGCATGCATGTAGGAACTGTAGTCTCCATACGAGGAGGTGACCACCACCTGTGACACAAACAGACACAAACACACATTTGTTATTGTGGTGGGGACTTTCCATTGACTTCTATTGTTTTCCTCCTGAGTTCATGATATTTTCTATCCCCTAGCTGAAACTTTTTTTGCTAGTAGAACCCCTTTGAACTGAAAAAGTTGGCTCTGAAGTACCACGTGAGATGTTAATACTTATACAATAATATAGCACCATGGCTGTCAGTAAATGAAGCACATGACATGCATCTTTTAAGATAATTTAAGGGTTAGTTCACCCAAAAATTAGGTCATTAATTACTCACCCCCATGCTGTTCCAACCCCGTAGACCTCCGTTCATCTTCGGAATACAAATTAAGTATTTTTGATTAAATCTGAGAGCTGTATCACTTCTACATAGGCTGCCTAAGGGACTGGCACTTGACGGCCCATAAAGTCATTAAAGAAAATGTTTAAATATTCCATGTGCCTACAGTGGCTCCACTATAAGCTTATCAAGCACACAAATACTTTTTGTACGGAAAAACAATACGTGCTGATACATAAGCTATTGAATTCGACACTTATTGTGCTGTAGGTCTCTGTATAGTATAAATGCAATGGTTAAAAAGTGTGCAAAACAGAAAGTTTTGCACTTCCAGCTATAGCAGCACGTCATCTTATACGGCAGGGGGCAGTAATACTCCTAAGCAGTGAGCAGCCGGTAAAAAGGAGTAGAAGAAGAACGTCCTCATTTCAGTTCAGTACATGCGTTCTGGAAATCTCTTGAGCTCTCATCTAAGGCCGACAAGGAAGTAATGGAAGAGTCGAATAAAGTCGTTATTTTTGTTTGTTTTCCGCACAAAAAGTATTATTTTCGCTTGATAAACTTATAATTGAGCCACTCTAGGCACATGCAATATTTAAACATTTTCTTTAATGACTTTATGGGCTGTCAAGTGCCAGTCCCTTTGGCAGCCTATGTAGGAGGGAACCAGCTCTCAGATTTAATCAAAAATATCTTCATTTGTGTTCCGAAGATGAACGAAGGTCTTACGGGGTTGGAAAAGCATGGGGGTGAGTAATTAAAGACTTAATTTTCATTTTTGGGTGAACTAACCCTTTAAGCAAATGTTTCTATTCATTTATATTTTATGATTGAATTCATTATTAGTTTCTTATTAACTCACAAACTCCCTGCAGTTCCCTCACAAACCTTCAGGAAGTTTGCGAACCCAAATTTAGGAAATCCTGGTTTCACTGTAAAATTAGCTCTTTACTATAGTATTGTCCCTTAGTATGTGTGTGTTTACCTGAGGTTGCTCTTTTGCGCATTCAGTTACTGCGGCCGCCTCTTGGCTCTGTGTTTCCGTAGGTCTGTGCTTGGTAGTGTTGGTACCACTGCTGCATAGCCTCCTGTCACACAGAGACACAGATCAGAACCAACAGAACAGAATAAATACAGTCAGACAGGTACAACCATGATCTATATAGGAATCAAACTGGTCTTGACTGTCTTAAGGCCCTGTCGCCCTGATATACTGTAAGGGAAATGAAAGAACATACTGGTGTGATGTAATTTCCAAACAATCAGGCCAAACAAAGTTCATTTCAGGAGTTCGAAACAGCTTCCCAAAGCAAACCTTACGGAGTTATTTCAGATTATTGCAACTTTTTGGCCCTGACGTAGACGCCAAGAAGCGACACCATAGTTCGGCTTTTGTTGCCTCTAGTTCTTTCTGATGTCGGTTTGGTGTGTCTGAGCCCTTACTGACATTTCTCACTGACTGTAGTTGCAACCTCAGATGATATAACCAGTCTATTCACTGACTATACAACAAAATGGCAACAGTTTTTTTTTAACTTTGTAGGATTTTGCAGGAGTCCATCAGGCATAAAATGTGTACTTGGGTACAGGGTGGCTCCAGTGGTCAGTGTCCAGGGAATTGGGCTACTTCTAGTTCTAAGTTGTTGCCGCAGGTAAAAAAATTACTGCAGGTTGATTTCCACCCTCTTAAGTAAGATTTTGATGCTCCAACACCCCAAAACACCCCCCATACATACAAATTCAGTTGAGAATTCCAGTGTCTGATGGTGATAAGCACATTGGGCTATTTTTGGGCTGGAAATCTGGAACCATTCTGCACATTTCCACCACCAAAATGGAGTGTTTCTGGGTAAGAAGATATTGGGGATTCATGGTTCATGGCTTTGCATCTTTCAGAAATATTGAGTTTTGTATGAGAAACTAAAAACTAAACTCAGATATCCTTGAGCACCTGTGACAGGGTAGACTGCCTTACTCCAACTCCAATTAAAGGTCAAATATGTAAGAATTTTGTAATAAAATATACAAAAATCACTTGCACAGTGTGATATATTTCCTGCAGTTGTGTACTTACAATATCCCAAAAGTCTCCAAAGTTCTTTTATTTCAAAGAAATTCCAATTTTAAATAAGTGGCCGTCCCAAAAAAAAAAACGTCGCTTGTCAATGACGCAATCCGCGCTATCCTCGGTTTCCGCTCTTACTGCCATAGCCATGACGTAACCATGGTGACAGACGTGGACAACTGCGTAGTAAGTAAAGTTTAGCGGCACCCAGTTCTTGTTTCGTTCAAACATAGACCATGGCAAGCAGACTTTGGGACAAACAAGGAGAACTAAAATGAGGATCAATATCAGTGTGATGTTTTTGAGATGCCGAGAGCTAGCGTCCAAGACTGACTTCCACTTCGACAGAGAGCGCGTCCGTGATTAATTCTGGACTTTACAGCTTTATTAGACATGTGAGCAAATGTACATAAAACAAATCAATGTTATAACGTTAGCTTGACATGATGAAATGTTAGAATATGGTCAGTATGTTATTCTTATGTTGATCTAGCTGCTAGTTTCGTATAGCAAACGAACTAGCACGTAGAATAACATTATAACGTTCAACACATTTAAATGCCGTTTAGTGTGATAGTGTAACATTATACCAAGTGGAACAGCTCTGCGTTTCCCTCACAAGTTTAATCCATCTAATAAACTGACCTGTGTGAGTAATCCAGCACTTGTGAGTAGTTCAATAAAATGAAATTTCCTTATTCCTTTATATCTGCGGGACTCGCGTGTGATATGTCTCTTATTAGCAATTGCGACCAGCTTCATACCACTGTAATGTTAAAAAACATGAGTGTTTTCACTAATCCATAAACATTATTAGGTCCATCAGCTTGACAGCAAGTCCCATCATTCAGCTCGGTAACTGCGTCATAAACATACGCCTTTGTTATTGTTGTAAACTGTGCCCTCTTGTGGCCAAACAAGTTACATATTGTAGCTTTAAACAAACCTAAAACAGCTAATAAAGATGTTAAGTATTATTGAAAATAGGAACAGGAAGGTGTAGGGTTGGAACTGAAGTCTGCAGGAGCGTAGCTCTCCAGGATCAGGGTTGGCTTCCCCAGCTTTCCATGTAGACAACTTATTTCAGACAACATATTCCTCTTTATTCCGAATAAGCATCAAAGGGGACTGAATAATACACTGCTGAATACACATGTCTGTTTACATGACTCTATATGACACTGACTACATTTTATCTCTTTGCATTGCATTGTATCTCCTGAGCTGCTTCCTCTTTTCGTCTTCATCTCATCTCTCCATCTGTCTAACCTTTGGCCTAATCCTTTTCGCTAGCTTTCTCTTCTACCATTTCCTTAATATATCTTTCGTTCTCATCTCATTCCCATCACTCTGTTCACCATTTCCTGCTCTCTTTCTCTCTGGACACCTACAGCGTGAAGCTCACTGTCTCATTTCACCAAAGCTGGTGGAGTGTGTGGGAGTGTGCGACCAGATGGGACAGACAACTCACAGCCAATCTTCCTCTTCCCTCCTGTCTTCCCCCTCTGCATCTCTCACTCCCCCTTCTCTGCCTCCAACTCTCACCCACTCCTTCTCGTATTGTCATAGGAACGCCGGCAGTAATTAGAGAGGAGACCCACATTTAAGCCATTCAATTCCACTAAAATTTCTTCCCCTTCACACTATCCGCCAGAGAATGAGTAGGGATGACCCTAAAGACACTGGAATGAATCTGAGAGACTGTGGGAGGAATTGCAACTCTTTCTCCTTCCCTCTCATCCTCTCCTGGAGCACATTTTCCTCTCCTCTGTGTCTGCTGAAATCTTTACATTCTGATTTGTAATTCATTTCACAAGTTGACAGAATAGTGCAGTGGCAGGATATCATTGGGAGAAAGAAGGGCAATGGGAATCAGAACTTGACACAGGGTGTATTCGAACCTGCATCTCTGGGAAAGCAACGTGTCCTAACCAGGGGTTTGAGTTTGGCTGGTTAGCTTTGGCTAGTTAGCCAGTAGATGCCTACACCAGGGGCCCTATTTTAACGATCTGAAACGCATGTATCAAGCGCAAAGCGCAAGTAACTTTGTGGGCGGGTCTTGTTTACCGGCGGGATAAATGACTGTTTCGGCAAAGTTTAAAAAGGGTTGGTGTAAAATAGCTTCATTATTCATAGGTGTGGTTTGGGCGTAACATGAAATAAACCAATCAGAGCGCCGTCCAACATACCATTTAAGAGCAGGTGCACATGTTGCATGGCGGATTGTTATGGGTGGTGATGGCGCAATGGATAAGACACATGCCTTTGATTTGAGAGACCTGGGCTCGAATCCACTATGAGACACCAATGTGTCCCTGAGTAAGACACTTAACCCCTAGTTGCTCCAGAGGCATGCGACCTCTGATATAGCAATTGTAAGTCACTTTGGATAAAAGCTTGTGAAATGAAATACAAATCAGAATGTAAAGATAACTAACTAACTAACTAATGGCGAGGAGACCGAAGTTCTTGTCAGGGCATTGGAAGACAGAAGTGACGTATTCGAAGTGACGATGGGAGAAAGCCACCCAAATCAGAGTCGGTAAAAAAAACAACAAAATTTTTTACATCTTCATTGACACCACAATGATTTCCCTCATTTGTTAATATTTTTACTTGTTATAATGTATGATTTGAAAAAATAAAAACGGCTGCATCTGTGTTGATGATAGAATCAAAGTATGTGCGTTGTGCACCCGCTGACATTATGACCAAGCATGCGTGCTCAAAATAGCATTATGAACAACGCGCAACGCGCCACTGATATTTAGACCAGGTTTTTTGGTCAGTAGCGCTATTTTTTTCTGGAACTGAAAAATAGCACTAGGGAATGTTGCGCCAAAACACGCCTCCTTTTCATTCCCTAGTTTACCGACTTGCGTCTGTGGAGGGTAAAGCCCGCTTTGCGCGGGTACAAAATAGGAATAATACATGCGTTTGTATATAAAGTAATTTGCGCTGGGTGCAAGATAGAGCCCCATAAGTGTTGTTACTGTTAAGTAAACTTTAACTATTAACAAAACTTTCAAAAATTAATTGAAATAAAGCTGAAATAAAAATATTAGAAATGTTGCCTTGGCAACTAACTAAAATTACTAAAACTAATCTTTGGAGGGCTTTTTTCCAGGCACCTATTTGCTGCCTTTCACATTTCAGGAAAGTTAATAGGTGAAGGACTTGTAACTGTGTGCCATGTGGTTCAGATAATCAGCATTCGACATTATGTCGTCTTTCTAAGTAATTAGTCAAGTGTAAAAATGTATATGCCCAGAACTGAGTGCCCATGAGCGAAGATGGCATTTAAATCACATAATTCAGGGGTTTCTTGGTGAGCCGAGACAGTTAGCTTATAACAGACCTCTTTGGTCCAAACAAGGTATGATCTGACAAGTTTCGAGTGAGTAGCAATTTGTCAGTGCAGTAACCGATATCAGAAGCTATTTGAAGTTTAATGTGAAACGGGACTTAGGGCCAATGAGATTTTACTGTGAGGGTTACAGTGCGCAACGAAGCAGAAATAGAAACCAAGCGATAAACAAAAAGCTCAGTTGGGACAAAAAAATCTGATTTAAATAGAAGGAATCATTTGCCTAGGACACAATGGTGCACTACAGCTCCATTCTGATGGAACTGTTTTTGTTCTGTTTTGAACATTTTTCTTTATTCCGTATAGACCCATCTATCTCTATTGAACAGCTGGGCATATGGCAGAATTGTTTCCTTTCTCATTTCACTCGCTCTCTCTGGCTTTCGCTGTCAAATCTGGGGCTCAGTGGAAACCTGTGTTAGAGAGCGGAGTTGTGGGGGAGAAATTGGGGGAGAAAAGACTTGAGAGAGTGGGCTAAGAGCGAGACAGATTGATGGTTGCAGTGAACACTGGGATTTCTTCCTTACTCTGACTGTCAATGTCTGTATTCCACAATTATCAAATACTTCTGATTTGATACACAAGATCACAATCCTAACACCATCAAACCTGTGCCAGTGATGTTGCTGTTTGTATGTAACTTTTATCTAGCTAACAAAAGTATAGACCTTATGTAGCCCCGCCCTTTTTCAGCATTGCGCTCGTTGTCTTTTAAATTCCGGTCTGTATTTTCACAGCAATCTTGCATAGGTATGAATGAAGTGCTCGTAAAAAAATTCCCGGTCGATATTTGTTAAGACATCTGCTTTACAATGCTTATGATAAACATTACAATGCTCATGATAACTTTTGTTAACTCTACAATAAGTAAATTCAATTCACCATCTAATTACTCCTCAACAGCGATGCCATAGAAATATACAGTGCGACCGCAAAAACGGAAGTTCAAAGACAATGTTCTAAAGATGACGGCGCCCACGTTTCTCTGGTGCATAAGGTCTATACTCTAAGAACGTTCTGCTAATGGGTCAATGAAATAATCAATGCATATTTTTGTCCAATTGCATTATTTCTTTTTAAAATAATTAGATAAATTCATGACATACATCCCTTTATTCTATAAAAATGTAATCAGTACATTCAAATAATAAATATTATTTTATGTTTTGGTATTTTAAATCCCTGAAATGTAAGGTGGAGCAACGGTCTGCAAACATGAACATGGACTAAGACTAAGAAAACTATTAAAAATGGTGTTTTAGTAATAAGAAATTCAAAATAAAATACTATGGCATAATTTTATGCTTAACCACTTTCATATAAATACATTTTATAAATATCAGTAGTTTTAAAGCTTTTGAGATCATTTGAAAAACATGCCAGGTGCAAACTTTTATTATGAATTGACAAGGTAATATGCATCATCCAGAGAACTGCAATTGATCCTTTGCTACTTTCAAATATGGGTATTGGTACACTTTACATGTCAGTGGTACAACCAATGCAAAACTAGGAAAATGCTATTTTTTCTAATGCTTTTGAATGTGCTACCTAAATTGACAATTTAGCTAGCACATTCAAAAGCTAATACGGGCATCCAAGTAGAAGCTTGTTCATTCTAAAATGATATTCAAAAGTCAAGTGGCGCAACCAGGAAGTATAAATATAAGTAGAATGTACTCAATAAGTCCATTGTATAAAATTATTTATTTCAATGTTAGTACATGCTAGTTAAAGACAATTAATATAAAGCGGGACTGAGAATTTAGCATAACACAGGGAGTGCATTTAAAATTACCCGATTGTAGGAGAAGCACATCTAGCAAAAAGAAAAGAGGTAAGGAATCTTGTTTAATAGTTTTTATATATATAAAATTTAGATTAATGCATTTTTGATATTTTAATTTAAAATGTTCAACTGACTTAAGCTGATGATTTTTGTTGTACCAATATAAAAACTGACTTTGTTGTAATTTAATCACAATCGATTACAGTATATCTAACCAATCCATTGCACTGTAGCCTATTCCAGTGTGTTCTGAATGTGATGTCAGGAGATTTATTCTGTAATTGATCAATTTACCACTTTTACTTTTCACTTTTTTGTTATGCTGACAAATATTGAAAACAGTTGTGCTGCTAAAACTATCCAGGGTTCAACAAAAATATTTGTCAAGACTCTTTAATTAACAAAAAGTAAAAAACAAAAAAACAAAAAACAAAAAAAAAACGAACAGGTAACACTTTACAATAAGGTTCATTAGTTAACATTAGTTAATGTATTTACTAACATGAACTAACCATGAGCAATACATTTGTTGCTGCATTTGTTCATCTTTGTTAATGTCAGTTCATGAAAATACAGCTGTTCATTGTTTGTTCATGTTAGTTCATGGTGCATTAACTAATGTTAACAAGATTTTAATCAAGTATTAGTAAATGTTGAAAATAACATTAACAAAGATTAACAAATGCTGTATATGTGCTATTCATTATTAGTTCATATTAACTAATGTAGTTAACTAATGTTAACTAATGAACCTTATTGTAAAGTGTTACCAACGAACATTTATTTGAAATAGAAAATGTTGCATAGAAAAAGTGCAAATGTCTTTACTGTCACTTTTAAACAATATGTGTGTATTTTCACATGTGCATTGCAGGTGTTGTAGTTACCTGTGTGTATTGCTGAGTGTACTGTTGAGTGTATTCAGCAGGAGTGGTCTCTGTGCTGTATTGACTGGGTGGGTGGGTGTTAGGCGGCAGAACTGCGCTGTATGTCCCAGTGTGCGCCTGCACAGTCTGAGGTTTGCTGTTGCAAGGTGCTAAAGGAGACACAAACATACTAATGTAAATCATGGCCTGTTCAGGGACACCTATTTAGAACATCTCTCATACAGACAGTCTTTATCTTCTCTGCTGGAGTGGGCTGCAGCCGTAGGAGAGACAAGACAGCCGTACACTGTAAATATTATTGTTGAAAATAGAGAGCTGACAGAGAAAAGATACATTCCAAGGTCTGGCAGAAGTGAGTCATCTTCAGTGTTCGCCGTTTTGATCGTGCACGTACCTTGTAGTACCACTCCAGGAAGCACACTAGCCAGGTTTAGATATGGGTTGGATGGCAACTTCACTTCTTTAGGAGGGTCTCCCAACAGAGATGTCTGACAACTAGACTGACTCTACAGAAAGAGATAAAAAAAAGTTAGAGACATGTTGAGAAGAGCAGCAAAACAATACGCTACAGTTATTTAGATGCTAATCTGGTACATCACCGAGTTGCTCACATACAGACCACAAAGTGAGACTGAAATGTCCACTACTTTATCACATGAAAGGTCACATCTTTTGCTATATATTTGCTAGATGTACGTGAAACTGATTTTCAGAAAGAAATAATGCAGAGTGGTAAATTGAATGCAAATTGATTTTAAAGCAACACGCCAACTTTTTGGGACTTTAAGCCTTGTTCACACTACATGATTTTAAAACGTCAGGCTGAACTGTGCGGTTCACACTACATGACTTGCTCTCAGTGAAATCAGGAGTGTTCAAGTTGTTTAGCTGTTCACACCACACAACGCAACGTGATTGATCCACAACAGGAGGTAACGCACTACACGTAGTTGACAAGGCACTACATAGAGATACAACCACGATCGGATGATAAGAGCAAATCGTTTGTGACTCTATGAGAGCTGTTTCAGTACTATGGTATGGTCTAAATCCTGACAATAATAAAATAACGAGTTGACAACAACTTTGTCACCCAACGATTCTATCTTGTCTACAAACCACGTTTTGTTACGAAAAACCACGCAATAAAACGAACCAGAAATGACGCGAAACAGCACGTGTGCCAAAACCCGGCTAAGAAGAACGCAAAACACAATTTTATAATGTATTAGCGTGAATATGGACGTCAGACAGAAATTAGTGTTGCACACTGTTTGCGTGATGATTGAGAAAAAAATGCAAAAAAAAAAAAAATTACCCGGTAACCTTAACCCATGCGTTGCTGATGATTGGCTGTACTCATGACATCACTGAGGTTGAGTTGCGCGACGGATATCTAGCATGCTAGATATTTTTTTGGGCTTGGCGACACATCTGCGAGGCGTGCTGCGAGCGCAATTCCGCTGCGCTGCTTGGCTCTTTTATACTAACAGATTGGCAAGCGTTCATCGTCCGCTAATCCCCGCGACTCTGCACGCTGATAACACCCTGACCTGTCGCGAGCTGAACGTTTTGCAAATCGGGCTTAAATTGGGCTTAAAATCCTTTAGTGTGAACTTGGCTTTAGCTAATTCACCGTATCCCCCAGAATTAAGATAAGTCCATACATACCCTTTTAATTTTCGTGCATGCTGTAACTCTGTCTGACGTACCCACCGCTGAGCCTAGCTTAGCACAAAGACTGGATTTCAGTGGGTCCAGCTAGCATACTAATCCCAATAAGTGACAAAATAACGCAAAACATTTTCCTATTTGTTTAGTCACAAACAAGTGTACAAATTACACGGTCATATGAGACACAGGCATCTTTTAACTATAGTATAAATAGTATAAGTATAAATATTGGGAACTATATTCGAAGAAGGCGAAGCACTGTGCACTGAGGCGGGAGTAATTACCGCAGCACCTGAGACGCACCGTGGTGAGGAGTAGAGAGTTCGTTCAAAGTTGGAGTAAAAAGTCAGCAGTTACTAGATAGTAAAAGCATAGTTTCAATCATGGGTGTTCGCTGTATACAACACAATCTCTCTGCAGAGAGACTCGTCTTCTGATTAGGAGTGATTTTTGATTGATTTTGACGTGTCTCTAGTCTCGTATCGCATCTGGTGTGGACAGATACATTTCTTGTTGCTGGAGTTCTGGTTGGTGCAATAGTAAGTAAACACCACTAATGACCAATCAGCATCAAGGACCAGAACTATCCGTTTTATAATGTATTAGCTATTGTACAATGTTTTACTATATACTATTATATATGTTATTGATCAATAGATATATACAATAGGGATGTCATGTAAGGAAAATTTCACACCAGTATTACTGATAACAGCGGGGGTTGGGGATCGCGCTTTGACTTTCTCGTGATCACGCACTCAAATCCTCTGCCATGCTACTTTCGCTTTTAAATTCACAATCACTAGTAGGCTACTCTGTGTAAATAGGCCCATAGCAGGGTATTGCTGTATGGGCCAATAATTTGCGGGGTATTGCGGTCAAAATCGCTTTTGAACCTGTGCTTTCTTTTTATTTTAGCTTTTTTAGAATTTGCGATTATGCACCAAGCCCTCTGCCATCGTCTTGTCAGTCATTTCTTCTTGCTCTCTTCCCTGTGATAAGTGAAATCTGACTACTGCTGTGACATTTCAGCTCGTCCGTTGTCCAACTGACCTAAATGTTTTTTATTTCTATAAAAAGGTGAGAGATCTGAGGTGGACAAGTAATGTAATAAGTGTAGGGGAGCGCGGGGCACAACGTAACGTGGGGCTAGTTGTAACACACTTGTTTTAAATACTTCCACACATGCTGGCATGACGAAACTTGGTGTATTTACTAGTTGCCATTTCAACACTTTATAGAGAAAAAATTGTGCCAAAATTCCAAAATCTTTGTAAGATATCACTGAACATTTATTTAACCATAGCAAAAGTACATTTCTTAATTAAGTTAATTTTTCATCTCTATTTTTTGTGTTTATTGAAAATTAGACAAATCTGATATTATTTTAACCTCCAATCTGTTGTTAAACAGTTGATATAGTTCTTTAATGCTTTGCTAACTAGCAGAAGACACTAGCAGGGTTTAAACCCCAGTTGTGCAGTTGGGCATGTTGTAACACTGTGTTACAATGTGCCCCTTTTAGAAATATGCTATTATATTCTATACTTTTGTGAATTCTATTGGGAAAACATGAGAAACATGTAAATAAAGACTGAGAGTCAATGTTCAGAAATTAAGTATTATTGTGTTTTGAACTATGCTGTATAGCTGTGTTTTCTTTTGTGTTTTTTTGTCAAATTCAAAAATTAGTTTATTTTTAATTATTAAAAAATGCCATTATTTTATATGAAAAAGTTAATAATTGTATTTTAATAAGAAAATATTTTGGTTTGACTAAATATTTTTTTTATTATATCAGATAGCATTTTAAGCTGTTATATGGTGATGTTACAATGTGCCCCTCACATGTCACAATGTACCCACCTATGGGGCATGTTGTCACATTTCACTTCCATTCTTTTCAGGGTAAATCAAGAAAAAAGTATGCACTGCATCAATAAAACAAAACCACATAATTGTACTTGACATGTGGGAAATTAATGTGGGGGAAATAAACTCTAAACCCTAAGTAGATTTACACAAATTGACAAAGTCAAAAAGTGTTTCTTTGTGCTCGCTCTCCCCTACAGCCGAACACTGTGTAAGAACTATTGCAGCAAGCCTAATATATATATAACTAAATGATTGGTTGGAAGTTTGTATGGTAAAGAAAAGAGCAGCTCAGACATTCTTCTAAACATCTCCCTTTTTCTCCACAGAAGAAAGACATTCCTTTAAAAATCTTTGCTTTTTCTTGCACAGATTTTACAAATAAACAGCAATCCAAGAAAAGGAATGAAATGGAAAAGTACTGGCAGAGAGTCTGGTATTCATCTCTAATCCAGTCACATAGAAGACAGAGCTCTCCATTAGCCTGTGTAGAGTAATGCACTGAGTAATCAGAGCCTGCAGCACTAGTGGTCTGTCATTAGGGCTCAGAACTCTGTCAGAGTCTGTTCTGAGCTCTACAAGGTGGCTGAGTGCTTGCGTCTGAATAAGGACACCTCCACACAGAACAGTTCTAGGAGGTTCGACAGAAGCACTTGAGACAGAATCACAAGTAGTGTATAAACGAGTGTCTGTGTGCTTGTATTGAGTGTTCAAAGTGTACCGCCAGATACTTCTGATTTCTTCCAGTAACTGTAATATTGCGTAGCTGCTTAATGTGTAAAGTTTAATGATTTTGTTTTCACTCAACTGAAAAAGTGTGACACTTTTATCCTTTCTATGACATTTATTTAATATGTTTGAGCACTTCCATGTATTTAGGACATTTAAAATTAAGCAAGGTAGGTCTAAATATTTTGCCCAGTGCATAATCTGCATTTTTGATACCAATTTGGTGGCTAATTAAACACATTATTGCAGAAATTATACTTTAATCTTTCTTTTGCTTATGTAATGGGACAGGGTTGGGGCACTACAAGTCCCATCAGCCCCAGCGCTATATAAGGAAATAGTGAGGTTTGTTTGCTCTCTCACTTCCTTTCCTTGATCATGTGTTGTGGATGGTGCCGTGTGTGTGTTGTGGAGGCGGCACATTTAAATCTTCAAAGGTTAGTAAGTAGAGAGATTAGTTTGCTCTCTTCCTTTTTTGCTGCAATTGAGTTATGTGTGCATGTCACGACAGATTGAGCCCTTCTGAAGGATAGTTGCAGATAAGCAGTTATGTTAACATCATGGAGAGCTGAGCATATGTTACACACCATTTAGGAGGTAGTTGTTTTATAATTGTTTTTTTTTTAGGATTGTGTTTTAATAATTGTATTGTTCTTTGGTTTTTAGTGTGTTTGCCGGATTATTGCCTGACTGATTGTTGCCTGAGTGTCAGTCAGAAATATCGGATGTTTGAGGTACTGCTTTATTAATGGGAACTTTGAATAATGTTTTTCTATCTGTGCATAATTTTATTTTGGGTTTTATTTTGTTTTTTGTATATTGTATATAATTCCCTGTGGTAATTAGTTGTGTTTTCCCTTACAGGGATGCACGTTACCGTTTACTTTAGATTGAATTTTCTTTGGTTTATTTATTATTTTGTCTGATGCTGGACCAAGTGGGATACCCTTGACTGTAAAATAAGAGTGATGGTCTAATGGTGCTGACTTGTTTGTCCTACTGGCATTACCCACGGTTAATTTGTTTTTCTTTTCTTTTGTAGATTTCTTTTTAACCCAATGATGGCTGCTTGGTTACCCTCACTGAATGGATGGCGGTGGTGAGGTGGCTGGGATCGCGTGGTGTTGGTCACTTTATTTGTATTTTTACTTTTAGGGTTGCAGTGTGATTGCTGTGGTGAGAACACTTTCAAGACTACTGCCTTCACGATATAGGTAACCTGTGGCCATCGGTGGGTTGTTTTTGTTTCTAGTTTTCATTTATTATTTGGTGAGTATTTGCTTTTAAGTACTTATTTTCAGGATTTGGTACCTCAAACCAGTTTTCCAGATGACTGCCTCTGCCTGTTTCTACGTGTGGGACTGAACAACACCACTCTAGCGCAGTTGTCTGGGGAACCACCTCAAGGAAGCTTTGCCCAATTTGTGGAGTGGGTGCTGGTATCCTGCGGATCATCCTGTCGATGACGTCACCAGCCCCACTCCAACGCCCGAGATCGTCCAGCCGAGACCGAAGGGTCTTCGCCGCCCTGGCCACGCCCTCAGCCTGCTTCGCCCTGGCCACGCCCTCAGCCTGCTCTGCCCTGGCCACGCCCTCAGCCTGCTCCGCCCTGGCCACGCCCTCTCAGCCTGCTCCGCCCTGGCCACGCCCTCAGCCTGCTCCGCCTGGCCACGCCCTCAGCCTGCTCTGCCCTGGCATCTTCACTACACTTCCCAGCATCCTCTTGTCTCCACACCTGAACTCAGTCCTTCAATCATCCACCTGTTCATCGCCCTGATCATCTGTGTCACCTTGTTAGTGTTCATTTTCTATCTGTATTTAGTTCTCTCTGTTTCAGTCTGTGCTTGTCAGTTCTTGATTATGTTTCATGGATGGTCGTCCTCTTGGAATTATAAGGTTCTATCTGACATTTTTGTCAAAATTGAGTTATTCACGTATTCTTATTCTGTAACTTATTTATGTTATGTGATGTGTTCATTGTGGGACTTTTTATTGAAAAAAAAACAAAAAGGTTCTATCTACAAAGTCGAACTATAAGGCTATGTTTACATGGAAACGATTCTGAAGAGAAAATGCAAAGTGGCGTTGCGCCATCACTTTTTATTCTGCGTTTAGACGAGCGTTTTGTATGGGAAATTCGCATGCAAATGGTGACGCAAAAGTCTGTGAAATTCAATGTAGTATGCCGGTGTTTCCCAACCCTGTTCCTGGCGGCACACCAACACTGCACGTATTCTTTGTGTCCTGAATCAAACACACCTGATTCAACTCATCAGGTCATTAACCCATGTGATTGTGAGCTAATGAGTTGAATCAGGTGTTTTTGATTAGGAGGGTGATTTCACTTTTTGCGTTTTTAAGCCTCAAAACACCGTCGCCGTGTAAACGAAAGGCACATTCGAAAAATATTTTTACGTTTTCACCCGCGAGCGTTCTCGTGTAAACAGGGCCTAACTTGGCTCTATAAGGTTCTATCTGCATGAGCCAATCAGCATTTTGAATGCACAAAAGAGGACCAATCAGAATCAACTTTATATGTCTGGTTGCCGGCTTAACATTATATTTTGTCATTTTCTTTATAGTGTATTGGTTATTATTAATAACTATTATTGTAGTTATTATCTTAATTATACAAATATGCAGTGAATAAACTGAATATTTTAGAAAACCATTCAACATGAAAGTGTGTGTGTATGTGTGAGAAAGTGTGTTGGTGTGTGTGAGACAGCGTGTGTGAGTGAGAGTGTGTGTGATTAAAAAAAAGTCTGATATTTTTTGTGATTGTCACAGTGAAGTGTGGAATGAAGACAGGCTGAGGCAAAGCTCCAATACAAAACATTTACTCAAACTCCAAAGGAAGACTGGCAGAAGATTACACACACTATCCATGAAACATAATCAAGAACCGACAAGCACAGACTGAAACAGAGAGAACTAAACACAGATACAAAATGAACACTAACAAGGTGACGACAGTTGACACAGATGATCAGGATGATGAGCAGGTGGATGATTGAGGGAGTGAGTTCAGGTGTGGAGACAAGAGGATGCTGGGAAGTGTAGTGAAGATGACGAAGACAGAATGGTGCAGACGAAGACTGTGACAGAACGCCCCCTTTACAAAGGCGCGGCCTCGCGCCTGAGAACATCAATGGGGTGGGCACCATGGAGGCTGACGAGGGCATGGCTGAACTAGAGCAGGAAGCCTCCAGGGCGGAGCAGGCTGAGGGCATGACCAGAGCGGAGCAGGATGAGGGCGTGGCGGAGACAGGCTGAGGGCGTGACTAGGGCAGAGCAGGATGTGGCGGAGCAGGCTGAGGACGTGGCCAGGGCAGAGCAGGCTGAGGGCACGGCCACGGCGGAGCAGGACGTGGACATGGCGGAGCAGGCTGAGGGCGTGGCCAGGGCGGAGCAGGCTGATGGCGTGGCCAGGGCGGAGCAGGACGTGGACATGGCGGAGCAGGCTGAGGGCGTGGGCGTGGCGGAGCAGGCTGAGGGCGTGGCCAGGGCAGAGCAGGCTGAGGGCGTGGCCAGAGCAGGCTGAGGGCGTGGCCAGGGCAGAGCAGGCTGAGGGCATGGCCAGGGCGGAGCAGGACGAGGGCGTGGCGGAGCAGGCTGAGGGCATGGCCAGGGCGGGAGCAGGACGAGGGCGTGGCGGAGCAGGCTGAGGGCGTGGCCAGGGCAGAGCAGGCTGAGGGCATTGCCAGGATGGTGAAGACCCTTCAGGTGGCCGGTCTCAGGCTGGACGGTCTGGGGCTGGACGGTCTCGGGCGTCTGGAGTGGGCCTGGTGACGTCATCGACAGTGAAGGATGATCCGCAGGATACCAGCACCCACTCCACAAATTGGGCAAAGCTTCCTTGAGGTGGTTCCCTGAGACAACTGCGCTAGAGTGGTGTTGTTCAGTCCCACACGTAGAAACGTGCAGAGGCAGTCATCTGGGAAACTGGTTTGAGGTACCAAATCCAGGAAAACCTCCAGGTGTTCCTCAATAGTGATGGCTCGGTTCAAGTAACTCAAAAAGTTCACTTAACTGAGACATATGGTGCTGAGAGAAGTGATGAGCCCGAGCTGATACTGCGCATGCGTTTACTATCCGAACGTACAAGTACAGCGGTTCTCGGATAACTAGTACAGAACCGAGAACTGTTTCTTTTGGACACGTTCGACATACTGAGATGATGAGTTGATGAGCTGAGCATGCATGCAATTTTTTCTGAGGGACGAAATGTACGTTTCCTGAAATATTTAGTTGAACATCAGTAAGTGCAACAAAATAAAACATTTTGGAAACATGTTTATCATTATAATTACTGTATTATCACTGTATTATTTTAAAGTTTTGAAACAATGATTGGATTGTAAAACTGTCAAACTAAACATTTATTATTACTATAATAATATTTTCAGGAACAGCTCATTTCATTTCTAAGTAACAATATAAATCTTTGATGTAAACTCTTGCCAAGGTTTTAATGGTGCACGGCTTAGTAAATGTTCATAATGTGTTAACATAACGAATTAAACATATGTTTAATTCGTTATGTTAACACATTATAAACATACTGTATGGGCTACAGAAGGCTCAGACATGCATCGTTTTTCTAGTTTTGTCGACTATTTAGGTTTCAGCTCAGCACACACAGGCCTATGCTATGGTTCTCAGAGTCGAAAACTGGTTGTTGCAGTTCTTGAATCACCAGTACAGAGCCAAGAACTGTTTCTTTCGGACACGTTCGATGCGGAGAACCGATGAGCTGGAGATACTGCGCATGCGTGATAGCACCGTCTCTGAACAGAACTTTCTTTCGGCCGACTGATCCTGTGCTGATACATGAGCACGCAGTACGGGTGAACCCAGGACTTAAATGAGAGGGCGAATTGGCGAAACGCAAGTTTGTTTAATGGCAAATAAAATGATGAAGACCATTTACGCATTTTATATATTTAAAACATGTAAAACATCCGCGTTAGCACATCGCCTGAGGCTGCAGCAGGGTTCGTTTGTAAAATGTAAATTTAAGAAACTTATCCAAGATGATTATGACGAGGAGTACTATTATTTAACTGAAGTTATGATTACAAATGCCTTTAATTTAAAGTATTTTTATCCGCCGGGATGATAGAATTGACGTCATTACGTGATGACATAAAAGAACTGGTGAACCGGTTTTTTGAACCGGTTCATTAAAACGAACTGTCCGAAAGAACCGGTTCGCGGAAAAGAACCGGACTTCCCATCACTATTCCTCAAGAGAGCTGTTTCCCTGCCCAAGGCACATTAGTCTTACTGCAGGGAAATCCATGTTTGGTTGGTTCTTCTGTCACGGTGTAGTGTGGAATGAAGACAGGCTGAGGCTGATGCAAAGCTCCAATACAAAACATTTAACGTTACTCAAAAACTCCAAACAGGTACAACGAAGACTGGCAGAAGATTACACAGTATCCATGAAACGTAATCAAGAACCGACAAGCACACACTGCAACAGAGAGAACTAAATACAGATACAAAATGAACACTAACAAGGTGACGACAGGTGACCCAGATGATCAGGACGATGAACAGGTGGATGATTGAGGGAGTGAGTTCAGGTGTGGAGACAAAGACTGACAATTATATAGTCAGTGAATAATTTTTCAATGATTATTAAACTTTATGAATTAATTTGCTGAAGCATGTCGATTTTCTTGCAGTTTTTAAAGTCTTAAAATGTCTTAATTTTTACCATATTAAGACTTATAGGTCAAATATTTAACAGTTTAATTAATGGGGTCTTAATGACAACAATAAACGTTATGAACTTTACTTTTAGGGTTTACTTGTTTCAACAATAAACGTTTATTTGTTGAATGACAACAAATAACGCATGTTATTTCAGCCATATTGAGGTCTAGAGAAATCCATTTTACCTGGCCCACTTTAGCTGGAATAAAGTCCTGCTCGAATGTATTACAGTGGCTGCTTTTTGTCTAAAGCAAAAGAAAGATTAAAGTATAATTTCTGCAATAATGTGTTTAATTACCCACCAAATTGGTATCAAAAATTAAGATTATGCACTGGGGAAAATATTTAGACCTACCTTGCTTAATTTGAAATATCCTAAATACATGGAAGTGCTAAAAAATATTAAATAAATGTCATAGAAAGGATAAAATTTTACTTTCTAACACATGTTGAGACTTTGTTACAACATTATTTTTTTTTCTTTTTTAATTAATGTTCAAATAATGTTTTGGCAGATAGAACCTTATAATTCTAAGCAAAAAATGTTTTTTAGAATTAGAAGGTTCTATCTGCATTTGACCCATTCCAAAAATCCCCATTTACAAATTTGAGATGATTTTGATATTGTATGTTTAGAATACATTTATGGTTCCTGTTATTTTCATGTTTGAATGAAACTTGTACACTTTCCTATATGTAATGCAAAAACTTTGAAGCTCAATATCTCAAAACTGCTCGGAACGCAGATAGAACCATATAATTCCAAGGGGATCAATATGCCAGGAAACCCACTTCTTAAATTACCCCTGCTTTTAAAGGTGAGGTATGCGATTTTCCTTTTGGACCATTTTTTCAAAATCACAGCCAGCTCACATACCTGTATTGACTTACATAATTAGGAATACATAATTAGGCAGAGTTTACGCTTCCCCTCCCATTTGTTTATGTGACACTCCCAATTTCCCCTTGACCATCCCATTAATGCATATGCATGACATGAAAAGCGCATTTTGCCATTTTCAGTCTGCGCTTTCATCTCTGCGTCACATTCGTACATACCTCACCATGGTTTTATGCTCACTTTGCGAAACCAATACGTCTGAAGTGGGCGCAAAAGCGTTCGTAGGGCAGCGCGGGCACAACGTAATGCGGGGCTAGTTGTAACACGCTTGTTTTAAATACTTCCACACATGCTAGCATGACGAAACTTGGTATATTTACTAGTTGCCATTTCAACACTATATAGAGAAAAAATGCGCCAAAATTCCAAAATCTTTGTAAGATATCACTGAACATTTATTTAACCATAGCAAAAGTGCATTTCTTACTTAAGTTAATTTTTCGTCTCTATTTTTTGTGTTTATTTAAAATTAGACAAATCTGATATTATTTTAATCTCCAATCTGTTGTTTAACCGTTGATTTAGTTCTTTCATGCTTCGCTGAACTAGCAGAAGACACTAGCAGGGTTTAAATCACAGTTGTGCAGTTGGGGCATGTTGTAACACTGTGTTACAATGTGCCCCTATTAGAAATATGCTATTATATTTTATACTTTTATGAATTCTATTGAGAAAACATGAGAAACATGTAAATAAAGACTGAGAGTCAATGCTCAGAAATTATTAAGTATTATTTTGTTTTTGAATTATGCTGTATAGCTGTGTTTTCCGATGTGTTTGTTGTCAAACTCAAAAATTTGTTTATTTTTAATTATTAAAAAATGCCGTTATTTTATATGAAAAAGTTAATAATTGTATTTTATTAAGAAAATATTTTGGTTTGACTTGCATATGTTTTTGATCAGATCAGATAGCATTTTAAGCTGTTATATGGTGATGTTACAATGTGCCCCTCACATGTTACAATTTACCCCACCTATTGGGCATGTTGTCACATTTCACTTCCATTCTTTCCGGGTAAATCAAGAAAAAAGTATACACTGTATTAATAAAACAAAACCACATAATTGTGCTAGACATGTGGGAAACTAATGTGGGGAAAAAAAACTGTAAACCCTAAGTAGATTTACACAAATTGACAAAGTCAAAAAGTGTTACTTTGTGCCCCGCTCTCCCCTACATCTGGCCCTGAGTGAATTATTCTCATTAAGTATCATTAAGATTTTGTCATTTTTTTGTATTTGAGACAAGAAACTAGAGAGGGAGAAAGCAACCAGGCTCACCGTGATGGCAGTACTAGTCTGCACACTTAAACTGTGGTGGTTGGCTGGAGCTTTGTGTGTTGTGCTCCCCAGCAAAGGTCCCAGACTTGGTGTGTTAATCCCAGAGAGGAAGTTGTGGAGTTGTGTTTGGGAGTTTAAAGATCCCCCTGCAGTTCCTGGTGGTGCAGGCTGTTTCTCCGGAGCCAGGCATGTTGCAGTGACTCCGTTCTGTTCAGAGACGGAACTCGCATGTGAACGCCCAGGTATATGTGTACACCATTCCAGCCCCAGAGTTTCCACCCTGGGATGTGACAGGAGAGGAGTCCTGGCCCAACTCTAAAAACCAGAGAACCTTGTTAAACTTTTGCACCTAATGCATATAGTTCATACTCTGGAAAACCTTATAGTTTTGCATTTCAATTTATCTCTCACTGTAACACCTGCATGGCACTGATATTCAAATAGAAATGACCCTGCACAAAGACATACTCTTCAAAGATGTTTAAAGCTTTGATGAATGCCTTTGCATACACAAACAGACACACGTCTGTATAAAAGCACAAAGAACTACTAATTGAAGTGGCTGCCTTGCACTGCTAATACTGGGGCTTTCAAACAGTTTGAGGATTTGCAATGCAAATGTCTTTCTCTGCAGTAACAAATGAGACCTCTGGAACAGGCTTAAGGTCTGCAAAGTTGACCAGCAGCTCTCACCTGTGGGAGAATCTCCAAGCAACCCCTTCCCCAGAGGAACCTGTGTTCGAAGACCCAGAACTTTCTGCAGGAGCAACCGGGATGGGTCACCTAAAAGACCCTGGAACTGGTAGGAAATGAGCGATAAAGGAGAAAAAAAAGCAGTCAGGCCATAATAGGGTCATGTGACAAGCAAGTACACACAAATGAGATTATTATGGCTACAAAAATGCACATTACAAGACAAAACACACATGCATTAAAGGAGATTTATGTCAGCATTATTAATGCATGTTTTATTGTGCTTTTTAAAAAAAAAAAAAAACTTATTCGAGCACAGATGGCTTTATTATTCTTTTACCAGAACCTTAAATTTGCATTAGAAATGCTAGCTGGATGTATGGTTCTAATACTTCTCTATATAAACAAATATAAATAATGCCTTTCTGAACAAGAACTGCAGTTTTCTCATTATTTACAAAAGGATTTAATGCAAACCAATAATATCCTTGCAAAAAGACACAATTTAGACTGCTGTTGTATAACATGCATTATTTTTCTGGTAAGTGCACTGTGGTGATATATTTCTTTTGTTATGGGTATATTGAAACACGTGAACACACACAGACACTCACATTAGTGATTTGCTTGTCTTTGATCTGTAAAAGCTGTTGTTGGGCCATCTGCATGTGAAGAAGATTCTGCAGAACAAGACCGTTTCCAAGAATGGCAGACTGCATTAAAGAAAAAGAGAAACATAGATTGCTATACATACTTTTCTATTTATCAGTGAAGTAGCTACCTATTCATCATAACATATTTCACTCTGGTGTTCTTCTTTGCTGTACTATAACATTTTTATCCATGATCGGCAACTGTATTTCTGGTTATTTCTTTAACTATGAGCACCTTTGTTTTGTGGGCTTTTTGAAATGAATCTCCCTTAAAATAAACCTTTCAAACTCTCACTAGTTTAGACCATCTACGTACAATGTCCAACAGTAGATATTCATGCATTAAAGCAGAATCCTGTCATTTTGACATTTTCCTCCCTCCCTCCCTGAACCATCATGAACTAATGTCATCAGCCACACTACTATTCAATTAAATAAAAAAAAAGTTTTCTATATAAACAATTTTTTAAATATTATGTTCACAAGTGACATTTATATATACATTTACATATACATTAACTTTTTAAAACAACTTTGACAACAACCACAATAAACAAAATAGTTATTTGTGGTGGAAGGACTCCACTCAAGTAACTCAAGGACAGTCATATTTAAATAAATAAATAAATAATAATAATACATAATACATTTTCATACATATATATATATATATATATATATATGAAGAGTTCAGATCAAAAGCCTCTAAGTGCCATTTGAAATTTTCTTCTAAAATGATCATTTTTATCAAGCTTGTATATTTAAGTTCAGTAATTTCACTTAAATGGCAATGAAGATTACCTATTAATTGCCATTTAAGTGAAATTACTGAACTTAAATATACAAGCTTGATAAAAATGGTCATTTTAGAAGAAATTTCAAATGGCATTTAGAGGCTTTTGCATCTGAACTCTTCATATATATATATATATATATATATATATATATATATATATATATATATATATATATATATAAAACAAGGCATTTGGAAAGTAGCACAAGTAAATGATAAATGCTTCAAAAAAGTTTACAAAAAGAAAGAAGTTAAAATGTTTAGTTTGAATAAAATCCAACCCTTAAATATACAACATAAGAGCCAAAAGTTAAAGAAACACCCATCAGCATTAAGTCAGTAATGCGGGGTGGAAAGAGAAAGCATGTACCTGCTGTGCTTTTCCTAACTGCAGCAACGCGGCAGTCAGAGGTGGACGCAGGAAGGGAATATTGTGTGGTCGCCCAAACTTTCCTGGTGGGAAACCATGACATAAACCCAATGAGTGACAAATAAGAGAGGAAATCATGTGAAAAGAGCTTGCAAGCTCTCAAAATAAGAGAGATGGACAGCAGAAAGTATGTGGCCGATACTGACAGCCCATGATTTCGTAATTCCAAAAAATCCAGCTTCGGTACTAATGGCAAGTTGCTCCGGAATAGGTAGAGAAGTTTAACATTTAATCATGTGCTATATTTAGTGTAGTAATTGTGTGTTCTCTTTAAGCTCCGGCCTCCACTTCTTCCTCAGCTCATTTATTCTCCCACCCAATGAAAAGTTCATTTTAATATATGATTAGGCTTTCATCAAGGGGAGAAATCTGCTCAGAATCTACAGCACTGGTGATCACTGTTACACACACATATGCAGAGACATGAGAGATATTTCATCTCAAAAACTATAATCCTAACAGGAAACATTTTTGGCTCTGTCTAAAAAAGTACTTAAACATATTACTCATGAATATTCAATAAATTATTTGGCTAATAATAAGTAAAGAGACACTTAAGAGAGACACAGAGAGAGAGAGAGAGAGAGAGAGAGAGAGAGAGAGAGAGAGAGAGAGAGAGAGAGAGAGAGAGAGAGAGAGAGAGTGTGTTACTGTACCTCCTCGTTTGGCGTTGGGGTAGGGTCTCATTAGGACCTGGAGAGCAGCAGGATTGGTCATACTGTTGAGGAACTGGGCCAGATTGGGTTCAGGCAGTAAACCTTTCTTATTGCTCAACATCTACAGTAGCACACACATGTGACAAAGATAAAACAACAATTTATTATTTTATTATAAAGAAGAGCCTTATAAACAAAAAAAGCATATCCAAGCAATTCTTATTGTTAACAGATTTTCTCTTTTTTCTTTCTCAGTTTAAACATCCTTAAATATAAGAATATTTACTGGGAATCAAAATTATGTCAAATAATTTTAAGTAAGAAATGTATCTTAAGTTAAAGGTATATTTTCTTCTTTGGGAAACAGGTGATTTTTTTAAAGAATATGCAGGCCAATTTATTTTTACATTAAAAAGCGGATGCTCAAAAAACAAAACTAAATAAATAAACGCCTGCACCATAAAAAAGTTCCATACAACTTCTGTATTAAATCTTCAGGATGTTTAGAATATACAAAACTGAATAACCATGTAAAGTCTGACATAAAAAAGTCAAACAAGCAAATATATATGTTTTTAAATGGAATAGTTTATCAAACATTTAGACAAAATATGTTAAATGAAAAAGGAAGAAATAAAGAATCATATTGAGAATCATATCTGACACATCAGGCTCTTATGACCCATGAACAGTAGTATGATATAGAATAGAGCTACAAAAACACCTGTTTTATCCAGTTGCTTAGCCTGGGAAAACCCAGACAACTTCCATCTAATTTAATCTAAAAAAGTTAGTCTGGCAAAGAGCTCATTTAAGCCCATTTCCAATCCGTCGAAATCAAAGCACTAATCAGAAACGTTGGGCGGGCTTTACACGATGATGACAGTACTGGGATTTTGAAGAAGATTTTGTAGCCTACATTACAATGGATGTCATCATTCGAACATTACTCAAATCAGCTACTCTTTTAAGCGATTTGAATGTTTCCTTTTTGTTAAAAACTGAGCAAAGAACAACACTCGGAGATGTTTCTCCGCCGCTCTGCATACGTCATCTCCTTCATCGCTCTGGGATGCGTTTCCCGTACAACGACATAGTTCACTGCTTCACTACCATAGTACGATGCATCATTGGAGAAATGAACTAGCTAGTCATGACTGTTTCCCGAAACCCACCGTCACAAAGTATCATTCAACCATGTTGGTTTCGCACGTGGTGGGGTAACTACTTTCAATGACTGTTTGAGATTCAATTAACGCTCGATTTTTTTAACATAAATTACAGATATGTCATCTGAGGACTATTTCTAATTGTTCTCAGTTGTTTTGCTTTATTACCAGACTCAATATTTGGCTCGTTCTTACATAGTAGAGCACGTTCGCACATGCGCACTCTTCAAACACGTTACTTTAAATCTTTTGAAAAACTAAAAGACGTAAATTCCATTTGTATGTATTCTAAATAAAAGGCACCGGTTGTACTGAATGTCAGCTTGCTTATTTTGCTCAAGATAAGGATTTATTAAGTCCAAATGTGTTGCAATATAGAAACGATGCCTCTAACCATAGGTCGAGAACTGTCGTTCAAACCACACAACTTTGCGATGCTGTTTGCGAATGTTCGTGGGAACGATGGTTTCGGGAAACACTCGACTCGTTGAACTATGCTGATAACGACGGAACTTGCGACCATAGTTGGCTAACGATGCTTTTGGAAACGCACCCTGATTGGTTTTAGGTCTATCCGCAACATTTGTTGGTGACGCCCCTCTGGAAATAATTTGTCTATGACGCTTTGCCAGACCATAACTCAGTTACAACTGAGAATGATCTGGTTTTAACCAGGCTAGCAGTTGCTCATATTTATATGGCCAAAATAAGATTCAATTCTGATAGATTGTAATGTAAATCAGAGAGATCTTCATAAGAGTATAGAAACTTCACATAAAATGTATTTAGTTATCAGTTGTCACAAAATATTCCCCAAAAATCTTAGTAAGATGATATTTAAATGCTTACTTATGATCAAAGCTCTCTAGTTTTATTTTGGGGAACAAAACATACAGTATAGTGCAATACAATGATGACTGGGAGATAAACAATAAACGCTTCCCAGAAGTTTCACATTAAAATTTTTTACATTTTTTAGTTGCTTCAGTCCAGTAAGTGTTCATTTTGAAATATTACTGACAATATAAGTTTATACTTACTTTAGAAAAATCACTAAACTTTTCACAGCAAAAAGATACATGTAGCATGACCTGAAGAACAAAAAGTAGTAAAACTATCAATCCGATGACAAAAGGCATGTAGCGGATTGTGTAAAACAGGTTTTTCTGATCATCTCTATAATTTAGAGGTTTTAGAAATGTATCAAATAATATGCGTATCAAATATGGTTCAGTAGGTTTTACAGGGTTAAGATGTTTTTTATTTTATTTTATTTTATTTTTTTCAGTTTCCTTTTCATATTTAATGTCTTGTCAAATGTTTATCTGGAATGTTTATGTCCCAGCGGTGAATGAGCATGTGTGACCGTGAGTATTTTCTGGCATAGGGAGACGCTTGCAGACATGCAGAACCCCTGATTAGATCTCTGATGTCTGCTAGAGGTGTGGATCCATCCCAACACACTCCAACTCCATCTGCTGACTACTACTCCCCCACCCACACAAACTTGTGCACACACACACCACACACCCTGGTGCTTTCACACTGGAATGCAAAAAGCCATGGATGTAACAACATATTCAAGTATGAGAGGACATCTACGTAATAATTTAAGAATCAGGGGAACGTGGTGGTGTAGTGGCCTTGGGTGAAGAAGCAGATGGGTGGAGTATTTGGGAAGAGGGAGTGGAGAGACAGTTGGCCTATCTCTTTATAAGGATGACAAAAGCAGGGCCATATCCCATCATGCCCCCTGCCTAGAGCTTCAGAGATGGATTAGCAGAACACTAGAGCTCAAGTGCTCTATTTTCCACACCAGTGAATCCATAAACACTGAAACAAAAACATCAGGTGGTTTATACTAATCTAAAGATTTCTCAAATTTGAGTTCTTAAATAACTGACAGTACAGATATAAAAATAAAGCAAATATTATGAAATAAGAAATCAGATAGTGTATGAAGCACTGATTCTTCCACATTCAGCACATTTTAAGCCCTGTTCACACAACACGCGACTTTGTCGCTGCAGGTCGCCAGTGGCTGCGCTGGAGGGCGTTCCCCACTACTGGTTGCCTAGTAATGTTTGTGAGTAACATTCACGGATGTTACTCTATGTTAGACAACAAATGCGTTTTATTGCCGCTACAAACAAATATTTTGGAAGGAAAAGTCTAAATATAAATGGAATCAGTACATAAAATGCATAATATTAAAGATGAACGAGAAACAGTGAGTGCTCTTTGCCATTGCGGTTTTTTAACTGCAGCAAACGTGCAAATACCGGTCTATCTGGGTTCCCAAACCATTCAGTCACGGAGTCAGTATGGTGAACACCACTGTATGTACACGGAGATATATCAAACATTATAGGACAGTTTCTGACTGCTAAAATGAGCTTCTCGTTCAACTTGCTTCGGTCAGACTCAGCACTGAAGAGTGACGCGCTCCACTGACTTCACTCCTATTGGTTGTCGCTTGCGAAAATCGCTCTTCATTTGCATAAAGTTAAACATTTCTCAACTTTGTCGCGTCTCTGGACACGGCTCTCCGGTCGCGACCGCGCGTGTCGCCGGAAGTCGCCTGCTCACCATTGAAAATGAATGGTATCGTGTCGCTTGGTCGCGTGTAGTGTGAACGGGGCTTTATAGGTAAAATACAAAGTAATATAAAAAAATTAGGAATGCACATTTCGATACCAAAACTGGCATCACACATTTGGATTAAAACTAAATTGTGCGAGTAAGTAGTTCCCTACATCATTTCAGTAAATGTCAAGTGATAACTGTAGCACTGCACTGGAAAAAATCTCCATGTGCATTCTGCCATCAAATGAAAGATAAAATAGGAGGGAATGATAATAATAACTAATATGAAACATCACATTTTAACAGACATAATTATGCATGAAAATGGCTATGATGCCAAGTAATATATACAGTGGGGGAAATAATGATTTAATCCCCTGCTGATTTTGTAAGGTCGCCTACTTACAAAGAAATGAAGGGTCTATAATTTTTATGGTAGGTTTATTTTAACTGATAGAATCAGAATATCAATCCATTATATAAAGGTTGTAAGTTGATAAGCATATGATTGAAAGAAATAAGTATTTGATCCCCAACCAACCAGCAAGAATACGGCATCCCACAGATTATGTGCCTATGTGAAACATAGACTAGTCTTGTCACTTTAAGAAAGTACTCCTAATGTCAGCTCATATTGTGTATAAAAGAAACCAGTCCACAGAATCTGTATCTTCCATTCCATCCTCTCCACCACCATGGTCAAGACCAAAGAGCTGTCAAAGGACATCAGGGACAAGATTGGAGAGCTGCACAAGCCTGGAATGGGCTACAAGAAAATATGGCAATGGGCTACAGAAATGGAAGAAGTACAAAAAAAAACATAAATCGCCCCTGGTTTGTAGCTCCATGCAAGATCTCGCCTCATGAGGTAAGGATGATCATGAGAAACTGAGGGATCAGCCCAGAATTAGAAGCTTGTTAACGATCTCAGGGCAGATGGGACCACAGTCACCAAGCAAACAACTGGTAACACACTACACCGCAATAGATTGAAATCCTGCAGTGCCCGGAAGGTCCCCCGGCCTGCTCAAGGCGGCACATGTTCAAACCCGTCTGAAGTTTGCCAATGAACATCTACAGTAATGATTCAGAGAAGGCTTGATGTGTTTAGATGTGTTTTTCTATATATCTACCTATATATTTACCTGTTGATCCACTCGTGATCGAGTGGTTATGCCGCAAATTAGTTAAATTCTCCCGGAATCTAGAGCAAGCATGCGAGCGAGACGCACACGCACGGCAGAGAGGGAAAGTAAGCGGGAGACCTTGTGAGTGTCATCCAAACCCACCCCCAATGGACAATGTCATCCACTCCACCAACCACCAAAAGAGAGAGAGAAAACGCTAGCCTAGAAATCTAGACGCACCCTAGCGGCAGCAAAAATTATTTTTGCAGCAAAGTGTGGTCTAGCAACTCTCCGTTGACTTTCGAAGTTGAAAAACCAAACTCTGGTCTGGCCAATCACATCGTGTATAGAGTTGGTGGGCGGGCTTAACACAATGACGGCAGAGTTGTGACGGTTCTGCGCCGTGATTTCCATAGGTGATTTCCCTGATACTTGAAAACAAACAAGATGCTGCTGGCGAACAGCGGCCTTTCGATTCGGCTTTGGCCGCAACTCGGATGACATGGAGTTAAGAGAATGTCACTTAAGTCATTTTTAAAAAAGGAAGAGGTGTTCAGAGTTTTGACGACCAGATACGGCAAAAGTTTAATATATCAACTTGCTCCACTGGAGGCAAAACCATGGGGGAAACGCATGGGACTCACTCAGCCACAGCCATCATCGCTCTGGTTGGTTAGCGCTATCCTATGGCGTGCAGAGGGATATTGAAAGACAACCTTTTACCCCGCCCCCGGATTGAGGTATGCCAATTGTGAGTTCCCAGACCTAACATCTTGATAGGTCTGGCTTGCCAGGCTAAGAAAACGCACTAGGCTGACAGAACCTAAGTACGACGCGATGACCTTTGAAAATAGTTTGTCATCTCATTAAGTACTTTTGACAATAAAACAAGAACATATTAATTAGACTGTGGCTTATATTGATTACATTTTAAGTGTTTTTATGATAAAAATGCAATACCCCACCATTGGTATCGCTATAGTTTTTGGTACAGGGCCCCAGCAAGATGGTTTGTACCCAGGGCCCAAAATTTGGTGCTACGCCCCTGTTTATTACATAAATTCCAAGTGTTCAGTTACTAACCTTGGAACCACTTTGATTTTACTAACACATTAGAAGGTGGCAATTAGAAGTTTCCAATTGAGGTTAAAATTGTTATTTTACATAAAGTTCTGGAAACTATGATAAGCACCCTAACAAACTCAATTTCAATTCTCGCTCATATGACAATAACTGAGGCACAGTGGAGTCATTGAACATGACTGAAATATAACCAGTAGGCATGTATCTTTTGATGGATTTGCGTATGAGCTTCCGGAGCACTAACCAGTCAGGAAGACAAGTGCAGACACCTGCTAGTCCCCAAGCAAGTGCTAAAATTATATGACTATATTATATGACTCACACACAAAACCAATGGCCTGTCAGACTGAAGGGAAAGCTTGTGCCCTCACAGTCTGTGTATGAGTGGGTAGGCGGGTCTCAGAGACAGAGTACAGAGACGCCTGTGGCTCGGATGGGTGGACTTCTTGAGAAATGTCAGCTTGCATTTGCTCTATTTGGCTTGATATTTTTCAGAGGAAAATGGAGAAGTAAGGGAGAGAGAAAGAGTGGAGGAGAAAGAGAAAGGATGGAGGAGGGGACAAAAGGCATTGCATTAAAGACCCCATGAAATCAAAATAGCAGTGGCTTTCGGTTCATATGTGTTAGCTTTGAAGTCATCTGTATACTTTTTATGCACCTAAAGGTTGTTAAAATTGCCAAAAAAATTGGAATTCGTATATATTTAAATTCTTCACTGGAAAAATAGACCAAAAATATTGATGACTTGCACACAGGAGCGTAATTCAAAATGTTGTACAATAAAAATTATCAAGTATGAAAATGTCCCGTCATAATACCACCTGCCTCTGACTATTGGCTCAAAAGGCTTTTATAGCTATTTTTCAAAAAGGAAGGATAAGATTTTTGAAATGTCCAACTACATTTTCCTGTTTCATCAGGACATGTCCAACATAATAATATGGATACACAAATTGTTTTCAGAAAATAATTTCATTGGGTCTTTATACATATTCCATTAAAATATAACTAAAAATCCTCTTCATCTTCTCTGCATTTCTCCTCTGATCTTGCTAGTTTCCTAATCTAGTTTTCATATATAAGTAGCATTGTATATGGAGAGTCTGTGACAAATTGCTTATGCTCCTCTTCTGAAAGTCACTTTGGATAAAAGTTCCTGTATAAATGTAAAATCTAAAAAGATAACGGTAGTTTTTATTGTCAACTAGAAGTGAAAAGCTGAACAATGAAATCAATCAATGTTCGGATGTAGCAAACTGCTCTGCCAACAATATAGTGAATTCTGCAGAAATGAGTTCCACATTCAAAATGAAATGTTACATCTGAAATAGACTTACATCTGCCAGACAAAAAAAAAAAAAATCTGCGTTCTAAAAAAACATCAATGAGAACCAATATCTGAGATATGAAGGAACATGACAGAGTGATTTTGTGTGTAGGCTGGGCTGTTTGCTAAAAGAATAGCTTGAATAAGCCATGAATATGAGCGTGTGAATAAGCTTTGTCACAGACAACACAAAAAAGATGCTAAATACAAATAATAAAATGCAACCAACCATTATATATATATATATATATATATATATATATATATATATATATATATATATATATATATATATATATATATATATATATATATATATATAGTAATATCTTGTGATGCATATAAACTTTATTTCTTTATGTTTATATATATATATATATATATATATATATATATATATATATATATTTTTAATTTTAAAGAAATTATTAGCATTATTCATCAGACACATTATAGGGTTAATTCACCCAAAAATGAAAATTAAGTCATTAATTAAGCAAAAGACAGCAAAGACTTTTCTATTATTACCATAGACTGTAAAAAATATGATCTAAACTAACGAGTTAAAAAAAATTCACCCCCCTCACAGTTGTCAGGCACGCAGAACATATTGAAGATTACAATAAAAAGTCCATGGGACCAAACTGTAAACATATGAATTTATGCTGTGAAAACGGAGATTTTAACATGACGTCTATGGATATTTGCTCCCTTTTGGGACCAGCCTCTAGCAGATTTGAGATGTATTGCAGTTTATCGCACTTCCGGGTAGGCTTCAGCTTTCAGATTAGAATGGTGCCGCTTGATTATCAAATAAACAATGAAATAAATGCTGTTGTTTTGAACTTTTCCTTCATCAAAAATCCTGAAAAAATCAAACTTTTGAATGCTAGTGAATATACTTAATGTTTTTTTTTAACAAATATTGTATAATACATAATTATATTATATATACACACACACACACATATATATATATATATATATACATAGAGAGAGAGAGAGTGAGTGAGTATATATATAGAGAGAGTTCAAGATGAATCTCTTTATCGTGAACAGAAAGCTAAATACTGTATGCTTATTTTTTTGCTTGCTTTACTTTTATCTTACTTGAGGATTAAAAGAAAATGTAAACCAGACTGCATTAAATACATATTCACCAGCAGCATAAAAATGAACATGGTTTGTGTCTACCATTATTATGTAGTGAATTACTGGGTGTTGAGAGCAAGGAACCAACAAAATGAAAGAAATGTTTAGAAAACAAACACTCCAACTATAATTGTCCTGAAGCAAAACCATTGTGTTGAAGAACATCAGTTAACGCTCAACACCACTGACAGTCTCTTAAGGACAGTGTTGTTTTAGACAGACTGCTGGTTTATGTGGATCTGTCCAGCATGATGAAAATAGCCCTGTGGTTTATTTCAGGCCTCGGAAATGCAGCGGAGGTCTGGAGATGTCTGAAACAGCAGGGTTTGTATGAATACTGTAATTAAACTGTCACCACTGCTGTTTCACACATGCATGGGTGTGCGTTAATGCTTCTGCATGAACGTGTGGGAAATGCTCTTGTTGCTTGCTGTGGCGGTAAAGACAATGGTCCCCTGTGATTGTGTGCGTCACTCACCACACCCTGAGCAGCGATGAGGGCAGCGAGAGTGCTGCGTCCAGAGGTTCCTGGGGGGCAGAGAGACAGGCGTATCTCCTGACCCTGGATCAGCTGTCTGTCCATCTCCAGCAACATGGCTTCAGCCTGCTCCGCCGTCTCATACTCCACAACGGCGAAACCCCGCACTGGACTTCCCTCATCCTGAGCCAACTACAACACACAAACACACACACTGTGTTAAGAGATCAATAAATCTTGCCAAAGGCATGTGATTTTAGTACATCATTACAATCCACTTTTATAATCATCTCTCAGTTCTTGCGATGCATGATTATTTTATGAAACCATTAAATGAACAATTTCATTCATTTTCATTAAAATTCTCAACTGGAAGCGAAATGTATCTGCAGACATGAGATCTCAGCTCTGCTGGGTTGTGCAGAGCCTTAAGGAACCAACTGATTTGTGACTTCTGGTGTTGATTTGTGAGCTGCCTGCGGCTAAAAGATGTGGTTAATGATTGTGACGTGACATGAGAAATAAAACCCCAGAGCACACTAAGCACTACTTTGATATTAGAATGGAAATTGCATTTTAATTATTGAGTATTTTTCCTTGTGGCAAAGATGAACTTGTCTGTTTATTGATACTGCGGGGTTCAAATATCTGGGATCACAAATATTATATATATATATATATACACATATATATATATATATATAAGCATGTTATTATTATAGTATTATATGTACAAAGGATTTTAAATTTGCTTATTTGATTAGTGACCTAGAAATGCAGTAGAATATTTTTTTATATAATTTAACTATAATTACTATAACTAAAACCACTGTAAAGAGTGTGTAAATCAAGCAGCATATCACTGGATGTTGTGACATCTTTGCTGAGCCAGTGAGAAAAGTTGCATTGCAAGGTTAATCAAAAACAGAGATGAAAACATTTCATACTTTCAAAAATGCAGCCTGTCTGTGGGAGAAGGTGCTGTGTTCAAGCAGGCAAGTCAATTCCTTTTTTTTTTTTTTTTTCATGACACTGGATGGGGTAAACACAAGTCTGGCTTTGGACTTATTAAAATAAGTCTGCTGCTGCCTTTAAAAAAAACTATGAATGATATGTTAAATATAAATAGAATAACCTTTATCACTTACAACATCTCTAACATGCAATGCCTCCAAAAAGCACATGGTCACTTAAGCCATGCTTTAAGATGCATGATTTCCATCACATTAGGTAACAAAATATTTGGGATGCAATTTTGCAATTAAAAGACGTAAAATAATAGCGGTCCAAACACAGCCCTGAAGTCATATGCTAAAACAAGGCAAAATTTGGCCAGTCAGTGAAAATTTAATAGACGTCTAACTATAAACCATAGCCCAAGACTAGACTAGTCATTAATTACAAAACATGCCAATGTTTAAAGAATGTATCTAAAATATAAACACATAAGCATATATGAAGAGATGCAAAAGCCTCTAAATGCCATTTGAAATTTTCTTCTAAAATGACCATTTTTATCAAGCTTATATATTTAAGTTTAGTAATTTCACTTAAATGGCAATTAATAGGTAATCTTCATTGTCATTTAAGTGAAATTACTGAACTTAAATATACAAGCTTGATAAAAATGGTCATTTTAGAAGAAAATTTCAAATGGCATTTAGAGGCTTTTGCATCTGAACTCTTCATATATATATATATGTTTAAAAAAATTATTTCCATCACAGAAATTAAACCAAACATATTCACTGTTGACTTTGCTTAAATTATGGAATACCTACCATATGTCATATGAATATCATAAGTTGGCAAAAACAACATGTAACCAAATTCAAGGTTATTTTGGCTAGAAGTGGGTGACTCATCGCCGGACTATATGGGGTCTATAGTTAACCTAGACGGTGAAATGAAGGCTATCACTTGCTGACGCACATTAAATCAAATTGCAAGCAAGAGTATTTAAAGATAGTGATTCATCATAAAAACTTGCACATGCACATAAGCTTACTTTGCAAATGTGCTAAAGACTCTAATTCCCAGCATAATTACCAGGCAGTGTTTTTGAATCTCACAATCCTTATGAGGAACCACACAGGGAATCAAGAACATTCACAAGGTGAGCTTGAGTAAACACACACAAACACACACTCTCCAGATGTGTCGTGGAGTGTTGCCTTTCATCTATGTGCGTCATTTCGTCGAATTGGCCTCAAGGGAATACAGCGACACCTCATCAAAACATCTAAACCAACTGCCAAGGACTGATCAGTGGAATGAACAGCCTCCTCTACCTCTCCTTCATCACATTCAGCTTAAAGCTAAGTGGATACCATGGCTTATATATACCCCAGATCATGTTCTTGATATTATATATTTTGTGCCAATCAGTCTCTTTCTCCATAAATTCATTTCATTATTCAGAACAATGACTCCTGTTCTTCAACTTTGACTGATTCATTACAAAGAATCTCACTAGACAAGTGATTTGTTCATGTTTTACGCGGTTAATTTCTTTTATCTGTGCAGATATCGAGGACAAATCAATAAAACACTGCGTTAACCAGTTTAATCCCAATATTTTATATATTTTGTGCCGCATAGTCTCCTCCTAGTTCACAAATCCTGAATAGATGTGCAGTAAACGCTGATTTACAGTCTTCCTAAAGACCAGACATGGAGGGATGAGGAAAAAAAGGATGAAGGTTGAATCGAGGGGGTGGAAGAAACTGATCAGCTATTGGCAGTTACTGGGATGGAAATGAGACCCCTGAGGGAACATAGATGGAGGAAATAGAGAATGAGAGAGAAGAAATGGAGCTCTGGAGGGTGAGTGAATGAATGAACGGATAATGTGAGTGTGACAGAAGAGGAGGGAAAATATAGAGCGCAGGAGAAAAGACAGGATGTTGAGAGAACGTGAGATGAAGATGGGCTGATTAAAGGACAGACAGAAAAGAGTGGCATAAAGGATGATAGAAGCAAAAAGGAAACACACAGTCAGACTCAATGTGGGATCTTAAACATGTACATGTGCACAGACACACACACACATACACAGCACATGGTGGTGAGAGGAAACCATGAATCTGTAATGCGTACTAGTGTGGCCTGGATATTTCTTTCACAGTGTCACACCAACAGACACACACACACGGCATACGTCCTTGGCAGTAATAATAAGTGGTGCGGTATGTCTCGGAGGAACCCGGGCTTATCTGTGCCAGTTATAATGCAGGACAGTGTATGTAAAAGCCTAAATATAGCGAAGGAAAAGCATTCGTCATTTGGTAGAGTGTCAAACATTTGTGTGTGTGTCTGTTTGAACACTTTGGTGAATGCACACCATTCCTAGAATCTCTTCCTGGACCCAGAGGAACATTTTACTGCTCTTCTATAGTTCAGCAGTTACGTTTCATTTGAATATCAATCGATATTGTATCAAAAATGTCTTTAAAATAACATAGCTGAGTAGCCTAGAAATCTCAGACGTACCTCAGCGGCAGCAAAAAATTTTTTGCTGCAAAGTGTGGTCTAGCAACTCTCCGTTGACTTTCGAAGTGGAAAATCCAAACTTTGGTCTGGCCAATCACATCGTGTATAGAGTTGGTGGGCGGGCTTAACACAATGACGGCAGAGTTGGGACGGTTTTGCGCCGTGATTTCCTTTTTTCTCTGCTTTCGATTCAGGCTTTGGCCGCGACTCGGATGACTTGGAGTTAAGAACGTAACTTAAGTCATTCTTAAAAGGAAGATGTGTTCAGAGTTTTGACGACCGGATAAGGAGTTTAATATATCAACTTGCTCCGCTGGAGAGAAAACCAACGGGAAAAAGCATGGGACTCACTCAGCCATCATCGCTCTGGTTGGTTAGCGCTATCTTATGGCGTGCAGAGGGATATTGAAAGACAACCTTTTACCCCGCCCCCGGATTGAGGCATGTTCCCAGACCTAACATCTTTATAGGTCTGGTTTGCCAGGCTAATAGCCGAGAGCAGAAAACATAAAGTTTGAAGCTCATGTGTGAACATGATCCAAATAGTCAAAAAAAAAAAAAAAGAAATCCTGTGGTTGTTTTCGGCAACAACCTACTAGAGTTTGAGAAAATTTTAATGAACTTGCATTAAAGTGGCACCTAGAGTTGAAAGGGTGTGTAATCGGCTGAGTAGTGGGTGGCTCCATCCCACCAAATTCAGTATCTCTGTTATATGGTTCCGTATTAAGCTCATGAAAAGGTATATATTATTGACCAATGTGATAAATAAAAAAAATCCCTTATATCGACCAATGACTGATAATGTCTAATCATAAATGACTAATAAAATAATTTCAATAAAGCTGCTGAGATGCACACATATCGTGAGCTTAGAATTATAAGGTTCTTTCTCCGTTTAGGGTAGTTCTGAGATAGTAAACTGTTAACTGTAAACTGTTTTTACATCCCAGCAGGCAAAACTGTTATGTAGTCTAATCTTCTATTATAGCTTTATCTATTAATCTTTTTTTTTCTTTTACAAAAATAACACCACACAGGCATTAATAAACACCTAATGGATCAGATTATGTCAAAAACTCAATTTCGCCCAAAAGTGGAGATAGAATCTTATAATTCTAAGCTCACGATATTGAACTGCTCTCTCTCCCTTAGCCCAAACTGATTGTGTAACAAGTATGTATCCTGGAGGGCACTTGACACAAATCTAATACAATAATGATCTATGAATTTCCTCTGTTCGGTCTTGTATCTACAAACACATTCCTAGACAGGAATGAGAGAGTGGTCAGGCGATCTGTATGTATGGGAGCAGTCTCACCCACTGAGACGTTCAACCCCCAGCCATTACTGACCTCAGGCCAGATAAATCAATACAGCAACCACCTCCATTTAAACACACACAGACAATATACCCTAAAACCATAACATACTCCATCAAAAGCAAATATTGTGCCTGAACGCCTACATGGCGTGTTCCCTCTGGGTCGGACATGGTCTATTTCCTGTTATAAATGGTTGACCTTTGAGAGCGATCGGGGAAAGAGGGAGCATTGGGCAGTATGAATGAAAGAATAATGTCAAGGCACCGGTAAAGTAAGAATTCAGCCTTACGCAACATGATATAAGATCTTTTTGCAAAAATACCAAGATGTGTTTTTTTTTTAAGAGAAGAAGAAGAAGAAGAAAATTGGAATGTCACTTGCCCATACAAAACTTGTGGTCAAGAATGTTAATGTCTAAATAATCTATGGGGCACCCAGTGACCTCCTTAAACTGCCCAAAGTCCACCTCAACAACAACAGTGATCCTAGGCCTGTTCGCGAATGTTGAGCAGTGTTATTTTAGAATCACAGAGGCACTATTATAGTTTTTATTAATATTTTAAAGATATTTTATTTAAAATTCTCCATTTTCATTTTAATTTTAGTTAAAGATTTAGTAGTGCATACATTTTGTTGTGTGTACACAACATTACACTAAATTAAAATGTATGTCTCGTCAACTCACTAAAATAAATTACGTTATTTTATTGTCACTCACGTAAATTACTGAACTATGTGTGTAGAACAGGAATAAGCACTAAGGTGAATTGACAACCAGATTTAGCTTCAGTGTGTACGTGGCCATAGATAAATAAGTAGAAGTTGAAATACTAAAATTACTACAACAACTGATATAAAAATAAATGAAAGCAGAAATATTTTAAATAACAAACAAATAAAACTTTAAAACTAGAGCTGTAAATTTGATTAAAATTTGTTTATATAATATATAACAATGTGTGTATATATATATATATATATATATATATATATATATATATATATATATATGTATATGTATATGGGTATATATATATACACTGTAAGATTGGGATATTGAATTATTAGCCGAGATACAAGGAATATAATTTTAATAACTAATCATGAAACATGATTGGGGAATCACCTACAAATAATAAAATTACCCGTAAAGGGAAAAGTTAGGCCTACTGGCGGCCTGTTTGGACAGCCGAACACAATGAACTATGATCAGTTCTCCATCCAGGTCAGCGAAAATACGGTAGATCAATTGTACTATCAATAATCAATCATAAGAATTATAATTAAATATTAATATGGCAATTGTCTAAAATAAGATTGATTGTCAGGATTATCTTTAAAGGGATTCATTTATGATCGAATCATCTGCTTATCCAGCAAACCTGATCATTCGATCTTCATCAACCTCCTTAAATTATTCTTCTTTATAGACTGTTACCGAGAAGCTATTCCTCTGGCCACAACGATTAAGTTCCCTGTTCTATAACAAGACCGTTTTAAGTATCAATAAATTTGTAAACCACGTAGCTTTTGATCGCAACATTAAAGGGACGATTGCCAATCTGTTAGTATGAAAGAGCCAACAACCCATCAAAGACACTCGCAGACGTCTCGCAGAAGCATCGCCGAGCCCAGAAAAATATCTAGCATGCTAGACATCCAGAGCTGTCACACGACTCAACCTTAGTGATGTCATGAGCTACAGCCAATCAGAGCAAGGCATGGGTTGAGGTCACCGGGTAAATCTTACTTTTTCTTTTTTTTTGCAGCGTAAGTAAATTCCCATTAATTTCTCCCATTGACATTTTGTAAAATCCATATCTAAAGAGTATTAGAGCATGTCTGAGGATAACCAGCTACGGCTGAACTCATAAGCATACAACATATCATTTTGAGTGAAAAAACAAAGAGAAAATCCAAAAAAAGTCAAGGGTACAAGCCTGTGTGCATATTTTCATTTCCGAGCAAAGGAACTACTCCTCCTATAAACCACCGCGCCTCAATGAAGTCGACTGAAGCCACAGTGATAAAGCCTTTTGACTTCCAAATCTGACGGCCACGTGAACTTTTTCTCCTTGTGAATTTTGAGCCCGTTCTCATCCTTTATCGTCATATAGAACGCTATATGCAAAAACGGTGCTATACTACGCACATGGCACTCTTTATCGTTAATATAACACGCAAACCCAAGGCGTAATAAATCCAATAAATCCTTTAGCGTAATATGAGACTACCCTACCCTACCCCACACCTAAACCTAACCATCACAGCACGTGTTATATTAACGATCACGGATGTGCGTCATATAGCGCCGTTTTGTCATATAGCGTTCTATATGACGATAAAGGATGAGAATGCGTTGGAATTTTATATAGTGAATGTGCAGGGAAACTCGTTTTCCTCGATTTAGTGAAGCTTTATGTAAAACGCATTTGCAGCTGCACATGCTAAAACATTAAACATCTGGCTCGCTCATAGGCTGTGCTGCGGCAACTGCACATCCAATGGCGTGGGGGCGTCTCTGAGGTGCAACCAATGAACTTAGCCCTATGTCATTACTAGGGGTGGGGAAAAAAATCGATTCTCGATAGCATCGCGATGCGGACGTGGACGATCCTGAATCGATTCACAAATATCCCAAAATCGATTTTCCAAAAAAAAAATATATATATATTTATAAAAACGTAATATTAGCGGAACGCGAAAGACGGAAGTGCAGTGACCGGACCGTCTGACGCGTGCACATAACAGAGACGCGATGGCGCGCAAGATCCAAACACCCTCCTCGTTAGGTTAAAAGCTGACGTGTGGAAATATTTTGGCTTCTGAAGTTGAAGAGGGAAAGGAACTGGGCAAGAGCCACGCTAGTTGTAAGCTTTGTAGAATAAAACTAACGACGGAAACACGACAAATATGACAAGCCATATGATGCGTTTCCAGCCAGAGGAGGAAAAACACTCGGCTGTACCGGTCATTATAATATTAATTTACTACAAGTAAGTTAAAGTTATGCTCCTAGTTCAGGCACACGTTTATTTTCCTGTTGGTTCTTTGGAATGCTAATAAAATATATTGTACGTTAATTCTTTATGGGTCATTACTTTGTACATTTAAAGGAAAGTATTTATAGTCACACACACAAAAGATTCAGATAATCGATTTGTAACATTATAAATGTCTTCACTGTAACTTTTGATCAACTTAATTTAATTTATCCTTGATGAATAAAAGTATAGATTTCTTTTTTCTTTCTCCCAAAAAATGTAAGAAAAATTCTTACCAACTCCAAACTTTTAAACTGTATTATTTAATGTTACAAAAGCTTTCTAATTCAGATAAATGCTGTTCTTTTGAATTTCTGGTTGATTCTCTGAATCGGGTGCCCTTCAAGCCCCACTAACTTGCTTCAAAGATTTTCAATTGAAGGAAATCACAAAATGCATTTTAATGCTGTCAATTAATAGAACCAGACCTGTGCCTTTGCATTATAATGCAACACAATTGTTCAAAAAATTATTTAAAGATAATGGGTTGCCTAAGTAGTAGACAACAAGCATGTTTGCATGTCTTCACTAACCATCATTACATTTTCATTGAATTTCAAACAAATAAAAAGTGCAATTAATACCAAAATGATGCTGCTGCTAATATAATCATATGTTGGTCTAGTGTATTTTTGTTTACTGTTGTAAAATGGAAAATCAATAATCGCTAATCGAGAATCGTTAATAATCGAAAATCGACTGTAAGTGGAATCGAGACTTCAATAATCAATTAATCGAATTGGGAAATCAGACAGATTAACCACCCCTAGTCATTACACGATCTTCAGTCTTCACGGACCTTGCGGGGTTTCAGACACGTTACACGACTTCCACCAATCAGATGCATCACTGTGGGATTGTCACTGTAGGATTGTGGGATTGTTTTAACCTGACTCCGCCAGATGGATTTGCTCCGCATATCCATCTGGAAACCTTCCGTTGAAGAAGTTTTGGTAAGGGGCGAAAATACTGGTTAGCTGATTGGCCTATGTTGGTGATAGACAGGCCAAATCAACCAATCAGATCAACGAAGCACATGACGTACTAACTTGCTGCTGCAGGTAAAGGCTCGTTAGCTCAGCAAAGCAACATGTCGGCAAAGGATATTTGCCGTTTATGTAACTACAATTTGCGAATAAAAGGCACCATTTCAGCTGCCCGGTCCATATTTCACAAGAAGGATGCAAGAGAAAAAGCATTAGCGAGCGGCTAAAAGAATTAGGACTACCGCTGTCTGAAAATGTTTCTAGATCGCGTTGCTTCCGCTTGATTGCGTCACACCTGAACCTGCCTCAAAGCCAACGCGGATTGGACGTTCGTTTGGTGAACTGCTCCCAAATTTTCTTTAACGGAAAGTATCCAGACTGATCTGCGAGCTGAAACCTTGAAAGCTCGCGAGATCAGGATGGTCTTGCAAGGCTAGGATTGTTCAGGATTGTGGGTAATGAAGTACTTATCCAATACATCACGAATAAAAGGCATTTATCTTAAAACAAGGTTAGTACCCCATGAACTTTTGGCGTTTATATGAGTATATACAATCACTTAGTACAGCCGTAGCTGGTTTTAAGTCTACTATGTATGGTTATACGTTTTAATGGCTTATATCTCAACTGTCAATGGAGAAATTGTATTGAATTTTTCCTTCTGGCACCGGCTGTGGGCGGGACTGTAATGCTCTATTGGCGCGCGTGCTGTTTCGCGTCATTTCCGTTTTGTTTTATAGCGTGATTTTCATGACAAAATGTGGTATGAAGACAAGATAGAATCATTGGGTGACAGAGTTATTGTTGTCAACTCGTTTAGTGCGTTACCTCCTGTTGCGGATCAATCACGTTGTGTCGTTCTGTGTGAGCAGCTCAACAACTTGAACACTCATACAGAGAGCAAGTCATGTAGTGTGAACCGCACAGTTCAACCCGACGTTTTAAAATCATGTAGTGTAAACTAGGCTTAATGCATCATAAAGTTAGCAAAATGTAATGTAAATTAACAAATGGGGGACGAAGACTGGAGTTCATGGAGACTAAACAACTAAACTGAAAGGGAAAACGGAAAATATAAAAATAAAAGCTAATTGAACATATTATTAAATATTATAATACTATAAATAATACAAAAATAACAGTGGTCTAAAGAGAAGTCGGACAATGTTTTCTGGTGCTGAACTGAACATTCATGCTGAACACTTCACCTTTTTAATACATTTTTAAAACAAGAGGATTATCATCATAACCTGGAAAGTACATTAACTTACAAACTGGCACATAGTGATAAAATGGAAAAAATAAAAGTAGTGCAAAAATTCATGGACCGTGTAAGACAAGAAAACGGAAGAGAGGGCAACTCTCTGAGAAACCAAAAGAAATTAATATTTGAACTTTCTCTTTTGAAGTTAGCATCACCATTTGAGATGTAAGTCTCACCTCAGAATAAATCTCTTTCCCTCTTTCCCATTACATTCTCTCGCATGCAGAGATCACAAAATTCACCCAAAAATCAAGGCTTAATGTGAATTTCTATCATAAAGTATACATGTTTGGTATCATTTGAAATGTCTTCAGTAGCCGCGTTGCCATTGCCCTTCATATTGTTCAAATTGAAATTGCGAAATGAAAATACACTCAATAGAAACATCAATTTTGCAATTATTCCAATGTATCTGCGATTGTGTAAGCGTGAATGTGACCGATCTCAGGTATATAGCAATCACCTCTGTTTAGTGACCGAAACTGACAAGATTGTGATCATGAGACCCACGTTAAACAAGGCATGAATACCTGGAAGCTTCCTAATATGCGACAATAGCTTCCTAATATGAACAGGTAAATAAGTAAAGAGTTAAATAAAACAATCAAATTTATTGCTAAACTATTATATAACTAACCAATTGTGCAATTGGCAATCTAACCTAAATCCCAGGTCATGATTAAAATGGAGTCAGATATAAAATGGAGTCAGATAAAAGTTTAAATGGAATTAAATTACTTTGAAACGCAGAAAGACAGTAACACGCAGAGATCTTCACCCGTTCTATCGGATGCCACCTTTGTACCGATCTCAGACAGGCTTACAAAGCAAAACAATATGGGTGCATTTAAAAGCATTCAAACACCCAAGCGGATGTATAAATTTTTCAAATGACCTACATGTGGTCATTAATAATGCAGTAGCATTAAAAAACAGATCACTTAATCTGTATGGGATCAATATGAATATTTTTAAACATAAAACGTTCATGGTTACATTACTCTATGTGTCTTCATTTACCATCTTCAAGCAGGAGGTTGTCTTAAAAAGTGACGCGTGTGTGTTATGACAGCCATCAAAATCTACTGAGGGTGTCAGGTCAGCAGATGAGTTGACCTTTAAACCAGTCCAAAGGAAAACACAGAGATAAACAAAACAGAACATACAAAGAGAGAACGACGAATGGAAAAGGAAAAACAAAAAAATCTTTCGATTAATCACGCCCACCTAAACATATCTGGATGCACTGTGTGTGTGTCCAGCTGTCAGTATGTGTCCATTATATGTGCTAGGGTCAGAATATGCCCATCATGAACGCGCTTAGTCATCTAATAACATAACTGCTGTCTTCCTCAAAAAGAAAGGCAAAAGGGAAAGAGTTGACAGAAGGGTGGGGGAGGCTGCAAGACGAATGAGAGACGAAGAGGCCAGAGAGAAAAAAAATATGCATTTTCAGACACATAATGGAGCTGACATTTCCTGCCAACTAAACTCAAGAGTGTTGTCATTTCATATCACATGAAAATGGTTTTGAGAAATAAACTTCAGCAGCATCTGTGGAGAGGTCAAACATTACCTGGTCATCACTTTAAATAAGCCAGTAAAAGTCATGATTTACTCAACCTCATGTCAGCAGTATGACTTTCCTTCCTTTGATGCACAGTGTACATTAATACAATTTTAGTATATTAAATTTGCCATGAAGTCAATTAGATGATTATTGTTTTTTTTTAATAGAATATTGCGGTATTTATTATAAATTATTAATCTGTGCAAAATTATTTTAATCCACACTCCCTCCCATAGTCTTTAATCAAAATAACATCCCCTTCCTCTTCAATCTCTTCTCATCTCCAATTACATAATAGTAATACTAAAAAAATATATAATGCATAGGTCATTCTTTTTATAGAACTTCAAGCTTAAAAAAATGTATTCTTAGATGCCAATAAGCACTACCGAGTAATTTGAATAATGACTTAAAGCTACACTTTGTGATTTTTACCCCATCTAGCGGTGAAAAGGTATACGACCATTGAGTGAATATTAGTTTCTGTTCCTCTCAATTCCGATTTCGTTTTAACTCCTACGGTGGCCATTGTAGTCCAAGATTAACATGGCTTCCAGTTCAACCTTGTCCATGAGTGTTAACTGAACGGAACGTGAAAGGCGAAGCTTTGAATTAGCGGGTATGTCCCTCTTTGGCTAATGTACTTTCAAGATGGCGGGGCAACATGGCGACCGACATTAGAACCCCTTACCCGTATTTATTTTCAATGGCATATTATACACTCACGAGAATACTTTATTACTTGAACGAAGTAAATATACATTAATGAGCACATATATTTTTGAAAGAACTAAGTGTTTTTAGCTAAGAATAAACTAAAAGTTACACAGTGTAGCTTTAATCAACTACTAATTCATTTGCGATAGTTTGCTGTTGCTATATGCATATATAACTATAGGTTAGTGGATGCAAATTAAACTTCATGTTGAGTAAACTTCATAAACAGTGGCCAGCTGGCTCATTTAGCTTTATCTGGTTAATAAGCTATTTTATTTAAAGAAACTAGGCAAAAACCAATCTAGAAAATTAAATAAAAAATTGAAGTGATCCACCGCCTGAAAAAGGTTTGAAAACTACTGCGCTATTACACGAGAAGGAGTGAATAAACCCTGAAATAACTCTATTTTATATTTATATTGAAATCGCTGTTTTGAAGAACCTCAATTAGAAGAACATTACTAGAGTCACTCTTTCTAATCACTGTGTAGTTTTGAAAGAAGCTTTTAGATCATTAAACCTCTAAAATATTGATGAGACATTTTCTGTTGACATAAGGCACATTTTGCATCTTGTTTTTCGGCATCTCCTGCACACAGATGAGCTGAATCACTTGCGCAGTTTATTGAGTCATCTCATTTCTGTGCAGTAGTGAGGGGATGGGGAGGGGGTGGCAATATTCAGAGAGCTCCATTATTGATTCTTGAAGCAAAGCTTGAGTATTAAAAAGGTCTGAGAGCACTGTGATGCAATTTGAGGTCAAAGTCCTAGAGAGCATCTTGAAGCATCTCCAACGCTCCAGCAGATGGTGTGGGTTTAATGTTGCTGCAAAGCTTTATGGGATTGAGAGGGTGTAGAGTAATTGATTTCTGTGTTGGCTGATGTTCACCCTAACTGCAGATCTAAAGTCAGTGTTGCCCTTTAGCTTTAATGGTTTTGATTTGGATGGAGCTTGAGGAAACTGTATCCTGCATCAGCACTTAAAGGCAGTTTTCCTGGGAGGTATTGATTTCTGAAGAAGGTTTGCATGACGAGAAGCTCTCTCTTATTAACACACTGGCGAGAGAAAGCTAAGTAGGGTTTCCACATAAGTCATTGTCACCAAACCTGGCAACAGCACTCAACCTATAAAGCCAGTAATTCTCTAATGACTAGATTGGAAAAGAAAACTGGTTTGTATTTAGAACCGGGTCCATTTAAAAAAAAAACAGTACAAATAGATGGTAATAAAGAATGGTTCTCGACTGTTTATTCTCAACAGAATGAAAATAGTGTAGTCTGATTTATGAACAAATTAATCATATGAGCCATTTTTGGTGAATTATTATGAGTTGGTTCTTTTTAGTATATAAAAACAAAGAGCAATCAGTTTAGTCTGATTACCAAGCAAATGACTCTTATGAGCCATTTCTTTAAGAAACTCAGAAAAACCCAGCACAGTGAAGTTGGATTCCCAAATGATTGACTCTTATCTGCTGGTTGGTTCCTTTAAGCAAATCAAAAGCATACAGCACAATCAGGGTGGTGTCATAATTCTGAATGAATTGCTCTTATGCGCCAGTTCTTTTTTAGCTGATCAAAAACATGCAGTGAAAACAGTTCAGTCTAATTACCAAACAAATGACGCTGTATGAGCCATTTCTTTAAGTAAATCAGAAAAATCTATAGTGCATTCACTGTAGCTGGGTTCCCAAACAAATGACTCTTATGAGCCCGTTTGGTTACACTTTATTTTGATGGTCCCCTTTAGACATTCTGTTGACCAGAAGTAACATTGCGCCTAAATGTCAACAAACTCTCATTAGATTATTAGTACACTGGTAGGGTTAGGGATACACTGTAAAAAAATATTGTTGGTTTAACTTAAAAAAGTGGTAACGCTTCCTTTTACAGTACAGTACTTACAATGTACTTACAGTGTTCTTACCTAGAAAGTACTGGCTAATTTACGGAAAGTACATGGAACAGGGGTAGGTTTAGGGGTAGGTTCAGGGTTAGTACTAGTTATTACCCAGTAATTGTAGTTACTAAAATAAGTACATAGTATTTACATGGGTAACTGGACTGTAAAAGGAAGCGTAACCAAAAAAGTAAGTAACCTGGTTGAGTTGATTGAACTGGAAAAAGTGAGTTAATACAATGGAGATTAATTTAATCATCAGAAACTCAAAATAATAAGTTATCTCAACTAAATAAATTATTTAAGTTGATTTGACAAAAGAAAATATGTTGTGATAACTAATCTTGAAAATATTTTTTTACAGTGTAGGGTTAGTGGAATAGACCCGTTTTCAGTTAAACATGGCGACGTTTTCATGTGGGCGGAGCTTAGGTGGAGGCAGAATGATCGCTCTGGCCGCTTCACTGAACGCTAGTTAGCAAGTATTGTTAGCTTGTTTTTAAACAATGACTGAAGAAAATCTGATTTTATCTTAATGTGTAAGGTCACTCACTGTCCAGGGCCGTGATTGTTATTTCCAAAAGTTATTTTTAACGGACAGAACCAGATTGGCTGACCCGTAGCCTTCACACGCTCACTCAATGCATGGACGATCTGACAGGATTAACGTTACCTCGGTTGAGTGGCCTGACTTCGACACCTACCTTATAGAGAAACCGATCGTAAAGAGAAACTGAGGGTATATAAATCTTTAGATGCCTATAACTAAGCGCTGAATGGTCCTGCACAAGACTGTGTGTACGATCTGCAGTTCTGCCGAGCCAGCGCAGAGACGACAACAATCTAAAGAGTAACATTACAGTGCGATTTTAATCATGTGAATATTTTCTAGAAATAAAAATTCCAGATACAGCATATTCATTTTTCATCAATTCTTGCACCAAACAACACAATAAGATGACATTTAATAATAATAAAAGTAATTTAAGCTCCTTATTTTGTAGCCGAATCTGTGCTGGTTTGCATTGGCCGCCTCCAGTTTTCACTTTGTTTTGCCTCCAGCTAGCACTGTGACGTAACTGTGACGTTCGGCACAAAAGGGGTCTATAAGTTACTAGCAAAGTTATTTAGAATGTCTAAAGGGGACTATCAAAATAAAATGTTAGTCTCCATATGTCTCCTATGTGTCATTTTTTAGTCAATCAAAAACATAAAACACAATCAGTGTTATCTGATTATACCGAACAAATGATTTCGCATGGTTCTTTTTAGTGAATCAACATGTTCCAGCGCAATCAATGTAGTCTCATCCTCAAACAAATGAACATTAAGAACCATTTTTTCTTTTGAGTGAATCTAAAAATTACAGCATGATCAATGAAGTCAGATTTTCTAACTAATAACATGTATGAGCTGGTGCTTTTCAATTAATCAAAATCACTGAAAAGCTGATATTTTAATTCTATTCTGACACACTTTTATGGGTGTTTTTATGTCATTTTCTGGAGACTGACAGTTTGCATCCTCCTCAATTTTGATTGAAATAAAGATCAGAGACAATACCAAACTTGTCCTTTTGTGTTTAGCAGAAGATAGAAAGTCCTATATGTAAATGAAAAGCAAAATTTTTGGGTGAACTATCCCTTTAAAAGATTGCAAATGGCAACAACAATTTCTTTATTTGATTAAAAAAAAAGAAACTATCTCCCTTACTTCTTCAAAGGCAAAATTATTTGTTTAATAAACTAATTATTTTCCAGTCATGTCGGTGGAAGTGAAATGCCTGAATAAAAACACCCACTGCTATTTTCCCCACATCTCACCTGGCAGAAGACGGGTTTGTAGCTCTCCGAAAAATGTGAGCCAGCTCCTCCGAGTCTTCAAAGTCTAGCGGAAGGCGAATCCACGCATAGGCACTTGGAGTGGAGGTGTTCAGCAGAGGTCAGCTGGTTGACGTCAGCCCATTGCACCATGAGTGCGGGTCACCCAGCGGTTTGCCCAAGAGTTCTGATCGTGCCCTGGAGGCCGAGTCCTTCTTCATGTACTCCACAAAGCCATAGCCTTTGGAGTGGCCCGTAAGGTCACTGTACACCAGGAAACAGCGCTCGATGTTGCCATAGGAACGCACCAGCTCCTGAAACTGGCCGGCAGTGACCGTGTAGGGCAGGTTGGTGACGCACAGGAGGGAGTCCGTGGGCTGAAGCTGGACGGTGATGTCACGGCCTCGGATTGATGTCTGGTGCAGAGTTCAGAATGGCGTCCTGTGCCTGGTCACCATTTAGAAGAGTTACGAAGGCTAGTGAGACACAGACACATAACACACAGACACAAAAAACATTAATAAAACACTCAAAGGGCAATCAAATGGACATTGAGTGTAAAAACAACAAGAGTAAAAGAGTATTATGTCCTATGTGTGACACTAGTAAAGTGTAAAATTATAAAACAAACACAAATGGAAAAACTAATCAAAATTAAAAAATAGCATACGCAGGCCAGAGAAAAACAAACATAAAATAAAAATGCAGTTTGTGTTAGTACAGTAGATGCACTTAATTTTTTAGTATTAATTGAAACAAGAGCAGACTGTGAACGAGGGCGCACACACAACAGAACCTAAAAAAAGTCCAATTCTCAGTGCAGACATCATCACATTTATTATATTGCATTTTTAATGGTAATACATATAATTCACAATGCATGTTTATAGACCATGTTCCTTTTATGCATGACACTTTAAGTTAGCATGAAATGAAAATTCACCTTAATGCATTTTCTAAATGCATGTTATTGATCGTATTATGGATGATTCATCCATGCATGTTTCAGTTATTTATTCTCGTAATTTTAATGATGTATGCACGACTTAAACCCCGTCCCCTGCAAGCTCGAGTTCATCTGCCTCCATTTTTGAGTGCCACATCCACATCTCAAAATCCAATCAACCACTGACAGACAGAACCTAGTCCCCATCCTACATTTTTTAATATTTCGATAATGCGCTACACCTGGGCTTGTCAAAATCTGCTGCTACTTCTGTTTCATGCGGATATGATATGAATAAAGCCTCTTATTCCATTTTTTTACAGATTTTCTGATGAGTTGGCTCTTGGCAGAGGCCTCTCAGTTTATTAATCTGATTAATTCCTGAAAACGTGACAGTACGTAGGCCTGTCATAAAATAATTCTTTAATTATCATTAAATTCAATTAAATCATGTAATTAAATCTGCAAGAAGTCTGTCCATTTAATTATCAAACATAAAATGATTTTACATTATTTTTAATAACAAGAAAAATCGTTAAAAACTGTTTATCACTCTTGCACAGGAATTCTTTTTTTTAAATCTAAAATCTAGTTCTAAACATGCTATGCACATTATATAGAATTTTATATCCTGAATTTGAGCACAAAATCCAGTTGATGACATTTACAGTATGCTGTTTATATTTGAGACACTGCCATTATTTTCCAGTAAATTGTTTAGCAAGAACTAATTGGATGCTTTCCATGAATTGAGCCTCAGAAATGAATCAGCCCTTTAACTGCTGCTGAATATATAATCTACAGTGGCAATCCTTTAAAACTACAGTTCAATTTTATTATATAGTAAATAACTACTGTAAATAGTGGCACACGTCACATGCCCTTGATCCATTGACGTTAATCTCATTTATACTTCATTTTTTATCCTTCTCCACCCCCTTATTCCTCCCTTCCTTTTAACTGGAGTAAATGAAGCATAAATAAGCATTTTCTTATCCAACAAAGAAAAACTACAACGTGAACAAAGAACAGCAAACACAATAATCTTAGAAATCACAGCCACTTTACTACTGTGACAGCGCTAAGCAACCATTTTTTAAAACACAGGAGGAACCTGATTATAGCCTTCGTCTCAATCTGTGACAGTTATTAGTTTCTTTTTTCTTGGCTAAGTTGAGATAAGGGGGTTTGTGTGATGGGGGCTTTATTGTAGCAGCATAAAGCCTATAATTCTTCTGCCATGAGACATCTAAAATTACTCATTAATGTACAGTGCAGTCATTAGTAAGCGCTACATAGGGACTGACATGAAAATGACTAGTATGACGTGTCAATAGAAGATGACATTACTGTCTATTGCAGATCTTTTGTGGCTTCTTTAAGTCCATTGTGGTCAGTATGATTCCAGATCGAAGAGTTTATCATTGGCTTCTGCAAACATCATGAGACAAAGGCACAACGATTACAGCAATTATAAAGTTAAAATCACAGCATTGAGCCTCTTCATCCCATGAGCATTGTCTGTGCTCCGTTTCCCCGTTCTTATTACACTCATTAGGCTTTTCGTTAGCTCTGAGATGATAATATGCTGGGGAGGAGTAACACTCACTCAGTTAGTGTAGTGTATGACATGAGCTCTACTCACACCGTGAGAGCTCATTGAGATTCATTAAGCCAGGGTGTGAAAGATCACAGAATTTAAAACAAGCATGGGCTTGTATCTGTCAGCACACGGGTTTAGATGATTGATGCATTAGCTTCTGTCCAAGCTAATGACCATCATAAATAATCATTTCAACGAACTGGCTAAATCTCAATTTGCAGATTTTTGCTACTTTGGCGATGCGAAAGGGATTAGTGCGAATATGTTTTTTTAAAGTTCCCCTGTAGTGAAAAGCTTTTAAAGGGCACCTATTATGGAAAATTCACTTTTACATGGTTTGAATATAAATGTGTGTTGGCAGTGTGTGAGCAAAACCACCCTAGAATGATAAAAAATCCACCCAGTGTTTTTTTTACAATCTCAATAAATCATCTGCACTGTCTCAGAACGAGCTGTTCTAAGATTCAGCTCTTTGTGACGTAGAATTGAGCAAGGGGTTTGATTGACAGCGTGGTTGTGAAATAGACCCTGCCCTCGGTGATCTGTACACCATCCTCCGTTGTCCATTCTCATTTGTGTTTATTCTGCCCGAGTCTCTTCGTCATCTGGGTCTGATCAGAGACTATTTATATATTCCGATTCACACGTATGCTGAATGACATTCAAAACAGCAGTTCTGTCACTCTCTCAGCCCTTCTGCTTAGACCGACTGCATAGGTATCAAATTACGCCCTCATCCAAAGGCAGGATGGGGACATGCAGCTCGTTTGCATTTAAGGTTGTATACACCAAAACAGCTCATTTTTAAACAGGCCCCAAAAATGACATTTTCAAATGGTTATAATAAATTAACTGTGGGGTATTTTGAGCTGAAACACACGAGAACAATATTACATCTTGTAAAAAGGGGCATAATAGGTGCCCTTTAATGTTGTCTACAGTATGTAGTGTTTTTAATATGCTTTAAGACAAACCATGTGCAAATTCATCAGTCAACACCATTACCGAGTATTTTCTCCTTAAAACTCCAGTGAAACAAAGACAGGCTGTGTCCGAAATCACGCCCTATACCCTTAAATAGGGACTATTTGAGGGGACAGCCATTTGTAGTGGTGTCCAAAACCATAGTGGATGTTATCGAGTACACTCGTTCAATCCCATAATGCACCGCAATAACGAGTGTACAACTGTTGTACGCTCAATGGCTGAGAGAATATCCATAATACACTGTGAGAGTCGCGTGCTGTACGAGTTCCAGCTTTTCACCAGGAGATGGTGCCGCAGCTGAATCAATCATCCATCCATTTTCCAAACCACACCAGTCCAGCGTAATATCATACAGGTATAAATTCCTTTTTAATTGATAATTAAATAGTTTAATTACGGTTTATACATGCTAGTTTGCTACGTTTCAATTAATTATTAAACAGGCATAAACTATCCAAGGCGGCAACCCTTCCTGGGCACTCAGAGTCCGAATTCACTCACTCCTTCAAGTGGACTATATATTAGTGGAGTAATGAAGGGAATAGTGAATGCCTTAAAAATGCGGTTTGAAATTGCTGGTGTTTCTGATCGTGACGTCACAAACTACCTTGTAAGTTGCAAGTAATCATGTCAACGAGTGGATCTCTGAGCTGGAGCTAATTTGCATATTAATAGAACCTTGTATACTAAATTCCACAATCTAATGGTGTAGAGTACTAGAGTTACATCAAGTTATTTTAAGGCATGAAAAAAATTATTTCAAGGAAAAAAGTATAATGTGTACAGATCACTTTTGTGATCAAAGATGAGTTTTAAGAGATAAAATAATTGACTACAGGGGACTTTTAAAAATCATATTTACTCCAAATGTTTGAGCAGTATTGTGGAATATTCTTCACATTTAAGCCATCATGACCATCATAAATAATCATTCCAACGAATTGGCTAAATCTCAATTTGCAGATTTTTGCTACTTTGGCAATGCAAAAGGGTTTAGTGCGAATATTTTATAAGTTTCCCTGTAGTGAAAAGCACTATTTTAAGGAAAAAAGTATAATGTGTACAGATCACTTTTGTGATCAAAGATGAGTTTTAAGAGATAAAATAATTGACTACAGGGGGACTTTTAAAAATCGTATTTACTCCAAATGTTTGAGCAGTATTGTGGAATATTCTTCACATTTAAGCCACCAAAGTTAAAGGAACAAATCATGACGTTTAAGACCAAAATAATTTTGGTGCATTTCTTATCCAAAAATGCTGTATATACAAATCTTCAGTCTACAAATCACAAAATAAAGTGCAACCAAATATTGTCCATTCAGTAAGCCAAACTCCCTATGAGTGAAATGCCTTTGACGGGCATCTTCACTAATCTATCAACTAAACACTATAGCAACGTGAATGATGATTCAGCCACTGTGATACAGACACATGCAATCACTGTGGTTCTCGACAACTAGGTCTGTGGCAAAGAGCAGGCGACGCAGCTAAGCCCTGGTAATGTGCTCATTATGGCTAGTTAGGATTTGTTCAGACTGGGTGTCATTACCAGATGGCTGCAATATCTTAGCAGACCAAGGCCATCAGCGCCAGGCCAAGTTTGGGTCCTTCAGGCTGTGCATTGACAGAGTGTCCTCCCCCACTAGCTGCCTTCAGCGGCAGAGTGCAAACAAGCCTACCCCTGCTGCTTTACAGCATGTCAATTATCAAGCAGTCAGGCAGACGCACATGCACACTATCACAAACACGCAGACACGCTCTGTGATCCAACTACTGCTTTATGGCATGACAGCTGGCAGGTCAGAGCTACACAAACACATGTGCATACCTGTAGTTCCCAAATGCAACTATATTAATTCTAAGGTCACATTAAATAATGTTACATTTAACAGTACAACACACACACACACACACACACACATTTTGGCGTTCCATCCGCTACATCTCAGCATGTCAATTACCACTGAAAACACCCAACAAAGCTGACAGCTGCCATACTGTAGATCTGAAGTATGTATTCTGATGAACATGGAGAAAGAACAAACAGACACACACATCATTTATCTATTGTGTAAAAAACAGGCTTTGGAAATGTATTTTTAAAACAATAGAAGGGCCAAATAGTTCACAATATTTGGCTCCCTTAATGGTTCTTAGGCCATTGCGGATGCAACAGCGAGGCAAAATTCTGTCAATAAGTTCATTAAAAAAGTGCAAGTATTGAGTAGAACCAGTGATGAGAGTCTGATGACCAGTGAAGCTGTCTGATGATGCCAGCATAACGTGAAAATGCATGGAATATACACTCGGGCTGTGCGATTAATTGATTTTTCAATTTCAAGTCCAACGATTATGAAAACAAGATAATCGAGGTAAAGAAATGATTGTGCTGCTGATCACATTCCTTCCAGCGCAGAGTACTTTCCTTTACAGCGGTACACATTCTTTCCTCCCTAAAGCATAAACATCCAAATCAGCCAAATAAGGGAGTATTAAAATGCAGTCTACTGTTACTAAACTGTGGGACATGTTTGGTATTAAAAAGTGTTATTAAAAGCTCATTAAGCCGCAAAAGAGACAAAGTTCCCCAGGCAGCTTTCTGTGAGCGCACTCCAAGTTGAAGCTTGAACGCGCATAAACAAATAATCTTCGGATACACGACTAAATGCGTACATACATAAATATGAAAATGCCATTTTGGAGAGTTGTTGAGTCTCTGTTTCTGACGCACTTCATGTCTGCTATTTAACCGGCGTGATAAATGACTTTGCTTTGCGCGAGTGCAAAATAGGAATGATAAATGCGTCAGTGAATAAAGTCATTTGCACCGGGTGCAAGATAGAGCCCTATAAGTGCATCTTCCTGAAAAATGTAAAATTATTATTTTAATTTGTAATGAAAACAAATCAAGTGCTATGATAAAAGAGTTTTGAGGTCAAAACAGTATTTGGCAAGGAACCACATGAAAATAAGTCAGTCAATCTAATTAACTAATTTAATCTGCCCCTTAATCATAGTTTAGGAATCTAAGGAATACAAGTTGTTGGTGTTTAACTGCATATGGTGTTTTAGCTGGAAACTGCAGTGAATTGTAGATATAGGTCTGTTTTTAGAGTTTTGCAAGAATGTAAACTAGAGGCACATTGTTTCCAATGAGCCTTCGTTGAAGGATTCGCCATCATTATCATGGAGTGTCCTTAAATAAAATCTCCTCACACATACAATACAACAGACCCAAAACAGATCTGAAAAAAAAACTTGCATGGAAGTCAAAACACAGAAGCATAAATTAAATGTTAACAAAGTTAAATTAAATTATTTTCATTTCCAACCACGCAGCAAAGATCCCAAATAATGGAGCGTTTAAAATCTAGCATTATCCAGCCTCAATATTCAAATGCGTTCTGCTCTTCAGCAGCCACGACTTTGGCCTTTGTCCTCCTGTATGTTCATGTTTTAGTGTGAGAATGTGTGTGCTCCTTCTCCAAAGCCGCCTACATTTGCCACTGCATCAATTAATGATGATCTCCTTCTGCTTTCCCAGCATCAGTCATCTGGCTGAAGTGGTTGTCAGGCTGAGCAGTAACTCCCACACACTCCTGTAAAAAGCCCCTCTAAAGCTTCAAGTGGACAACGAGACCCCCACGCCACTATTGGATCCATTTGCGGCCCCCTCTTCAATCTTCATCATCTGTGAGATCGAGATGCATGCTGGGTGATTGTACTGATGGAGTGCTCATGCTGTCTGAATCACATCTGTCACCTAAATACATGCATCATCTAAATACATGAGTCTAAATCTTGTGAAACTTGTGAAGCTCAAATCCTGTTTCACTTCAAAAATGCCACTGAGGAAAACAGAAATCCTTTTAGCTTAAATACAAAAACAATTCCTTCTCAACACTAATGCAAAAATACATATTTTAAATTGTGAAGTTGAATTTAAATTTATTTGTCACAGTATTATTTGTCATAATGCCTTTATACTGACTTAAAAATAAATAATGATAATACAAATCATGACACCGCAAGTTTTTACAAGAGGTTCTCTCGTATTGCGTAATATCTTACGCTAGGGGAAAACTCTTTTCCACAAGATATTGAAGCCAAAAATGATCTTTAATTTTGAATTAATGTAAAACGCGTTGCGGCAGCATGCAGACATAGCAAGATGGCTCGCGTGCCTATTGGCTCTCCTGCAGAAACTGCAGCGGCCTAGCGAGAGAGGCCCTTGGTGACGTCAGATCCAATAGGGGGCGTTTTGCGCCACTATGTCACGTCCCGCCAGACAGGCGTATACAAAATAGCATACTAGGCTACTAGTTATGCTATTTTGTGTCTATGACAAATGCGTACAAACATTATGGACCTGAATTTTATAGTACTAAACGTATTTTTCATGTATATATGCTATATGACGTTATTTTCAATTTGATCAAAGAACGTAAACTAATGCCAATGCTGTTTGAGTTTAACATTAGTAGCCAGTAGGGCTGTCAACTTTAGTCGCTTAGTCGACTAATCAGTTCGATGCCGTCTTGGTCGACTGAAATTCTTATTGGTCTGAACTAGTTCGCATTTTTTTTTTTCTTTGCCAATAGAAATACATTTTCAATGATTTATCTCCTATATTTATTCCTTTATAAAGCAGTTATTTATTACTGTATTCTAAAATATAATTAGCCTGATGTTTTATCCCCAACTTTAAATGCTTTTAGGCTATTTCTTGTAACTGCCGCCACAGTTTAGCGCACACACATAACACACTCGGGAACTCGCACCTACTGGCTGCGCTGCTGCTCGCGCTCAGAAAGGATGTACTGGTAGGTGGTTTTGCTGTATTCATTCAGTTCACGCTACTTTAGTCAACAGAATGTCCAAGAAATCTAAATCTTTTGTCTGGCTACATGTTTGTGGAGGTAGGCGACGGTGGCGACCGCGCTTGCTCCATTATGAGCGCGCACATCGCGTGCCTATTCGAAATCAAACTTGAGCGCGCAAAAGACGTGAGCAGCTCTTTTAACGGCTTTATCATACTGACTCAATAGATTGTTTCTTAATAGGTTTTTATCTGTAACACTTGACTCATTTGAAAGTAGCCTAAATAATGTAACAAAACGAAATTAAACTTATATGCTATCTTACAACACAGCCAAGATTTCAGATAGTTTTTTAGGCATATTTTGTCTGTTGTTTAAGACGCCTGAACAGATCGGCTGGACAAAAGTTAACCCATAGCTTTGTAAGTAAAGAAGAATACAGCCTGTATAAACGAGAGCTTTTGTTAGGATTTTTCATTATGTGGCAGATAGCAGCTCACATTATTTTGTAGCGTGTGGTGTGATCAGGTGCGCGATTGTGACCGTCACTATAGAACTCAAAGGACAGAGCTCCTCACTTGCAGTTAAACAAATCACTTAATTTTCAAAGAATTGTATTATTATTATAGTTTTATTTATTTTTCGATGTTTTTTCGTTGTTGTTTTATAAATGCTCTATGACAATTGTTTAAAAAATGTTCCAATCAAAACATCCGTTTTTTTTTTTTTTTTTTTTTTGTTTTTAGCTGACTAATCGTCGTGCAGGTACAAGACCTTGGTCGACTAAGGATTTCTTTGGTTGATTACAGCCCTAGTAGCCAGTCAGTTGCTATTGTTGCCAATCAGATGCTATTGTGTTAAACAAACGTGTAAAACGTGTAGTTAAAAAATGTAGCAAATTATCATTCAGAAACGTTTAGTAAGAGCCGTGTGTGGTGAGGTTCTGCTTGACTTTCTTCATCGCCACTTTCTCTGGTCTGAGGATCTGCCCCAAACTGCTACTGCAGCGCATGCAAGTTTCGCCCATAAAGGTAATGGCCGTTAACCTTCCGGACAACATGAGCGACAGTTTAGCCAATCACAACACACTGGCCCAAACTAACCAATCAGAGCCCACTGCCTGTTTCTGAGGGAGTGGTTTCACAGAATCAGGAAGTCAACCAGTCGGAGGACAGAGGAGAGCGCGGCTTACAATAAAGGTGAAGTTTATGAAATATAAGACTTTTAAAAAAGAAAAACACAAATACATGTGATATTGCACTCCAAAAACACAATCATGCAAAAAAAAAAGCAGTCAACTCCCCTTTAAGCATTCTTTAAAATGTTTTCATGAGATTTACCTAAATTCTTAACCACGATTATATATTCCAGTTTCAGCAGGACAAAAAACAATGCTCATCTCCCAATTTGTGATTTTCTAGGACAAATACATGACATGAGCCAAGAGAGTAGGCAGCCGTTTCCGGTGTGTTTCCCTCATAGATTATGCATGTCAGATAGCAGCAGTTTTTAACGCCTATGATTTGTCATTGTACATGCTGATGAACTGTCCGTTGGGAGTGAATGCAAACGCTCACACGGCAATTAATTTCAGGGCTGTAAATCAGTCATTTAGAAATTGGGCACAGCAAACAACAGCGAACATAAGAATTGAGGCGTGAAATGACAGTATGTGGGCTTCTAATGGTGTACTTTGCCTCCCTTCGGGACTCGAATTCAGCTGTTCATCTCGTCCTGTCTCTTTGTGACTGTTGAGAGAGCATCAGTGAAGTGCTGTCACAGGCATGAGAAGAATCCTGAGATTCTGAACTGATGGCTGAGCGGTTTTATGCTATTGTCTGCACAAATGTCCATATTTTAAGCATCTGTGTATGGTGGGAGACATTGTATTCCAAATATCTTACTACATTCAGGACTGACAAAATAACTGTTCTAAAGGACAAGTATAAATTTGTTCACAAAATTCACCCATTGTGTCTTGTAAGAAGCTTCCAGGGTGAGCATTTTGCTTGCTTCAAACTGGCAGAAAGCTTGATAAAGGATCAAACGGTTGTACAATATAATATAATAATATAATATTCTGAGCTTCACGCTATCACCTGAGCAGCTTGCCGTTAAAAGAACATCTATAAACCAGCTCTTTCTACAACCTCATATGACCAGCTTTTCTTGTAAACAAACACAGGCAATGGCAATGTTAAAACAAAAATCAAAAGGGTCTAATCACTTAATTAGACACCTTGACATATCCATCCCTAATTGCTACTTTTAAAATGTGCAAGGACACACACACTCACAAAGCTTCACAAAAGAGCCTATATGAGCCCCTCTTCAATTACACCGAGTGAAATAGGCCATGAAAGGCCAGAACATTGATGGCCTATCAAAAATAATTGGGCAAAATCAGCAGGGCTGTATGTTAGCCCTCATTTATTATGAGACTGAATGATGATAGAAATGTACACAGCCAAAGAGAGACTTTATCAAAGAAGACGCCCAATATCGTGGTCATTAAGGCAGCATTTCAACTGCATTAGTCCAAAGAAAAGTGTCAAATGACAGTTAATAGGTGTGATATGAAGACCACAGATAGAACTGCAACTGAACTATTGATGCTATTAATAATTATTATAAAAAAACAGCTGTATAACAAACACTTTCTTCAGAACACCTCAAGCCACCTCTTGTTATGCAAAGTGTTCTGGAAAAAAGCCTGACAGTACACATAAATATATCCTGAAATCTAAAGTAATGATGTATTAGAATAAAATATTCAAAAGTAGATTACTCATTTATCCAATTTAATTACACTGCCCTTTTTCAAAATCAGAATGATTTCTTAAATGATTACATCATATCAAAGGTCCTGAGAGAGAAAAGCCAGTTTTGTGCTTGATTAACAGTATGCATTTTAAATTCTCAGTTCTCCAAAATGCACTTAATGCAAATGACTGATGTCAAAGGAAATGTGTGTAATTTTTTAGATGTTTTCCCTGTCCACGCTTAACTCGCAGAGAACAACTATAAGTAAGCCTATCTTAGTATAATTCCCTGAAAAATATAATCACTGAGGCTCTTTGGCACTATCAAAACATTGCTAAGTGTTTTATTTTTTGTTTTGCTCAGAGAAGGTCAGCTTATTCAAATGATACGTTACATGCAAATTCCAAAATATAGCAATTATTTATGTTAGTTTTGTTACCTAGGCCTATTGAGCCGGTGAGGTTCGAGCCGAATCAGCGTAAGCTCTTTGATCGTATATGTCTTCATTATAGGACAGTGCAGTTTAAACAAAAGTCCCATTGTTTAACTTTTCCCCATACCCACCGCAACCATTGTCATTCTGCTGCCTGTCCGGGACACCACACATTCCTTTCAGAATTCCATTACGTAATAGATGCCCCTATTGAAACAAGTGAGCTTTTTTAATTCTACTGTATAACTATAGCGGATGGGGAAATCCAGTGTGGCTGACGGTGGGTTCTAAGTGTTAAATTAACAGGCTTTGTTTCGTAATGCTGCAGCCATTAACAAATGCTTTCAAACCGCAGAGACAATTTGTTGAGCTTGGTGATGCGGATCTTGAATAAACTTTGAATAGGAGATGGAAGATAAATATTCCTCATTACCCAAAAGAGATGAAGCAACAGCCTGGAGCAAATCCCTCTTCGAGAGCATACACCTTTACACACACACTGTCTGTTGTTTTGTAATTACAGGAAAAATATCTTTACAAGCCACTCTTACCACCTCTATTAGAAGCAAAAATAAGAACACAAAGTAGAATTAACAAGCATTATTTTACTAGAAAAGGTATGCAGTCATATAAATGGGAGGGAGAGAGAGAGACGGAGGAATCCCTAATGGTCTTTCCAGACACTGACAATTCAATTAAATGCACTAGTGTGTAGGTTTTCTTGTTTTACTTTTTCTCTGCACTTTTCTCCAACTGCCTAAGTCTATTCTTCCACATCACTCCTGAAGTGCTGTGCAAATTTTTGGAGACATCTCTGCTTGTTTGCAGTGCAAGAGTAAAATAACTGGTTTTCCACAGACGTTTGTGCAAAGCCAGGGAGGATAAAGAACCGGTCCTGTTGGTGTTTTGGTGTACCCGGACTTGGTTTTTGGAGCTCATGCTCCTTGCAACAGCCCCTCCCTGTGGAATAAGGGACAGGGTACAATCTGGCAGACCACTGTAACCTCCAAGTCTGGCCTCTGGGACGGGACGCGGAAGACTTGAGTAAGCCAGCAGTGATAGATACTATCACTCAGGCTAGAGCTAATGCTTTCAATTGGACTCTGTTCGCTGAACTGGTGTGCTTTTTTATATTGCACTTTTTTAAAACAACAAGTGTTCAACAAAGTGCTGCACACATATATCCTTTTTCAATAATGCAAACAACCAACATGACTAAAATAAAAGGAATAAAAGAATAAGGGACGGGGTACAAGCCGGGATAAGGACAAAAGACAGGTTGGAAGATCGAACTGTCCCCTTCCACTCAGAAAATGTATGTGGCCTCCAGAGTGTCTTTAGGGAAGCATCGCCTGATCATCAGGATCCTCAGAGGCACCATGAGGATGAATCCTCCAATGCAACATCTTATTCCCTCATGGGATCACTCACATTGTGTGACCACTACATAAGGATATTGTTAACTCAAAAAATTATCCTTGTGGCCACAACATAATCACTTTCCGACAAATTAATATGTACTTAATAACAACATACTCGATTACAAATGTTACCTCGGTTCTCTCTGAGAAGAGGAAACGAGTACTGCGTAATATCTTACAATAGGGGGGAAACCTCTTTTCCACGAGATATTGAGGCCAAAAATTATCCTTCATTTTGAATTAATAGAAAATGCATTGCGGCAGCATGCAGACATAGGCAAGACTGCTCGCGTGCCTATTGGCTGTCCTGCGGCAACTGCCGCAGCCTATCGAGAGAGGCCCTTGGTGACGTCAGATCCAATGGGTCACGCATTGCCAAAACAGGCGACATAGGCCTGGGCCTATAAATACAGCTTGATGGGCTGATATAATCTGGTTTTTCATTCGCTGAAGTGAACCAGAGAGTGTTGCAGGCTTGGCCAAATACGCAGTACTCGTTCCTCTTCTAAAGAGAACCGAGGTTACATTCGTAGCCGAGTACGTCTTTTACGAGAGGTTCTCTCGTACTGTGTAATATCTTAAGCTAGGGGTAAAATGCTATGCATGATGCAACAGACAAGCGAGGCACATTTTTAAAGCACCATAAAGTTTTCACACTTTATTCCAAGACTTCTAAGTCATTCAATAGCATAATATGAGGTAAAAAATAATATTTAAGTTGTTAAGTTAAAGTTGATACTCATCTCTCTTAGTGAATCTCCATTCAGCATTCAAACAGCGTGTCGCTTTCGAGTTACAATAGTAACACGACGACACTCTCTTCAAGAACAATGTTCCCATTATTATACTTTATTTGTAGATAAAGGTCTATGGTTTGGATAAAATGACTATGTTGCTAGAGTTTACAGGACTTTCTAAATCAAACTCCTTTCTCCCGGGTGTCTGTTAGATTACAGCACTTGCGTAGAGAGCGCTATGAATTGTTCTTCATGCGCACTGTAACTGAAATTTAAACTGTTAAAAGAAAAGGTTCAATGAACTGTTGCATAGATACTGTAGAATAGCCTAGAAATCTAGACGCACACTGAGCGGCAGCAAAAATTATTTTGCAGCAAAGTGTGGTCTAGCAATCTGCTCGTTGGCTTTCGAAGTGGAAAAACCAAACTCTGGTCCGGGCCAATCACATCGTGTATAGAGTTGGTGGGCGGGCTTAACACAATGACGGCAGAGTTGTGACGGTTCTGTGCCGTGATTTCCATAGGTGATTTCCCTAATATTTGAAAACAAACAAGACGCAGCTGGCGAACAGCGGTCTTTCGATTCGGTTTTGGCCGCGACTCGGATGACTTGGAGTTAAGAGAATGTCACTTAAGTCATTCTAAAAAGGAAAGATTTGTTCAGGGTTTTGACGACCGCATACGGCAAAACTTTAATATATCAACTTGCTCCGCTGGAGACAAAACCATGGGGAAAACGCATGGGCACTCACTCAGCACACAGCGATTCATTGCTCTGGTTGGTTAGCGCTATCCTATGGCGTACAGAGGGATATTGAAAGACAACCTTTTACCCCGCCCTCGGATTGAGGTATGCCAATTGTGAGTTCCCAGACCTAACATATTGGCTTGCCAGGCTATAAGATAGAATACACTAAGCATAGATAGATATAACCTCTCCACTTTGTGCTCTGAACTTTTCAGATTCGAAGAGCCGCACACTATGACTTTCGCGTTGCTTCAAGTCCATGATTCTGAGCATGGGATGCACATAATCGCTTTGCTGGTCTTATTGGAGCGTTTCATATTTATAATACTTAGGGGAGGTTTAAACACCTGGGGCAAGGGGGCATGGCCAATGGGAATATCACTCATGGGCCACACCCCTCCCCTGGGGAAATGGGCCTGCCACCAGTGACTCGTGTTGATTTAATCAAAGAGTGTAAACACACTGGCTCTGTGACGCTATCAAAACATTGCTCTGTTTGTTTGAGCCACCCAAAGATGTCTAATATACCCGGAGATAGCTATCATCCATTCTCCTGCATGGCAGTTACTCGGCAACATGTTGTCATCTTTACTTAAAGCCCTGGAACACAACACACCCGCAAGATCTTTATAAGACGTGTATCATCATCTATATCAAGGGAAAAAGTTACTAATTTATATCATCAGCATTCCACAGAATGAAAAATACCACTCTGAAGAAGAGCTGCTTCCCTTTCCAGAGAATCCAAACATTTATAAAGCTGGAGGGCCTACAGCTGCTAAAGGAGAAAGCTGTCCACCAGCCTTGTTTGGCATTTTAATGCATGAGTGGTTTATAACCTCCCTAAAGAGGCTTCAGGAATAAAGTACAGAGTGTAAAAACAAATCTGAGCTGATTTTATTAAACTGAGCTTGTCAGAGTGATGTTATATGTCTTTGGTAGGTTAATAACATGAGTCTGAGCATGGGACCTCCATAACAGAGTTATTATAGTTAACTAAAACTAAACCATAAAAAAGATTTTGGAAATAGAGAATACATATGAAATAAAATATTCAAAAAATGTTTGAACTTTTACAATCTATTTATGAACTTTTAGAGGCTACAAAATGGTAGTTGCGTGGGCTGTCAATGGAGGGACAGAAACCTCTTAGATTTCATTAAAAAAATATCTTCAAAGATGAATGAAAGTTTTACAGGGTTTGAATTGAAACAACATGAGGGTGAGTAAATGATAACAGAATTTTCATTTTGGGTAAACTTACCCTTTAAGGATACTAAAATAACACTGCTCCAATATTTTTCCCAAAACACACTTTACAGTTACTTCAGTTTATAACTCATTGACGGTAGACTGAAAAGACCTTACAAAGATTTAGCCATGTCAGACGTGACATCTTTGACATCAGTAACAATGCAGACTTGTACTTCTAAGAACGGGTTGTTTGAAATGAGAGCTTCCCACTATTGTCACTATTTTTGTTTTGGAAGGCTGCTCTTCCCTGGCAGGCCTTAAAAGCATATGTTCAGAATCATTTAGCCTAGGAACATTCATAATGCAGTACGATGCAACTATAACATGAGCAAGAAGGGAGAGGTGTGTAATTCCCTTACTGTAAGCCTCCAGCATTGGGAATATCAGAGCATATTTCAATTCCGGGCTGTACGCCAGATGAGACAAAAAAAAAATTTCTGTAGGATTTCTTTTTTTACATGCTGTCATTCGTTCTCACATCTCTGATTACTTCGTTCCTTGC